>CM022297.1:210201819-210219899 GCA_011799875.1 Thinopyrum elongatum | reverse complement strand
TGGGAGGGAGAAACCTTTATGTGGATGTATTATATTTGATTAGGAGATTGTCGCCGACGATAGGGGATATTTCCTCCATGCTAGTTGGGGTTCTTATCCCTTAGGATTGAATAGTTTCCCTGCTCCTGATTGATGGAGGCCGGATCATTGGAGAGCATGAGTGGAGGAAAGGAGGATGGAGTGGAGGAGAAAATGAAGAGTTAAAAAGGAGAGGACCAGCCCGCCATATATGGCATAGTAATGGCGCACCGTGGGCAGGTCGCCATTACTATCTTTTTCTTTATTTTTTTGATTTATTTTGAATTTTGAAGGCGGGAGATAGTAATGGCGCACCTTGGGCAGGTGCGCCATTACTAACTTTTTTTAATTTTTTTTATATGTTTTAATTTTTTGAAGTGTGGAAAGATAGTAATGGCGAACCATGGGCAGGTGCGCCATTACTGAGTTTGATTTTTTTTGCCTCTCCAGATCTTGAAAGCCCCGTAACTTTTTTTCTCTGTTAGGTTTTTGAGCATTCTAAAAATCTTCAACGGGTTTTCCCCCTGTTGAATTCGGACCTAACTTTTTTATTATTATTTTTTGTCGATTTTTTTTTTGAATTTGGAAGCGGAAAATAGTAATGGCGCACATTCTAACCCCCATGGTGCGCCATTCCTATTTTTTGAATTTTGAATCTGGATCTGGATCGTGATTTTTTTGCCCTTTTTTTTGCTCATTTTTTTGCTAGTTTTTTTGCAACGATATTTTTTTCATATTTTTGTTCTTTCTTTTGGATCTTGTACGTTCTTTGCTGCGGAGAGGGAGGCCGAGGAGAGACCGTGGAGGAGGAGTGGATAGGAGAGGAGGAGGTCACCAGATAGAGCTCGCCTACATCGTCGAGACGAACAGGAGGCGCCGGAGTCTTCCCGCTCGCGAGACTCCCGGAGATTCGAGCTCACCCGGAGATGGACTGATTGAGCAGTCCACCCCTGAGTGAGGGGAGGAGGGGTGGAGAGGAGTGTCTCCCCCTGAGGGGTCGCTCTACCACGCGAGGAGGAGGTCGTACGGAGAGGAGTGGGAGGGGTCACCGGAGAGGAGGAGGAAGGAGGTTACGGAGAAGGGGAGTATGATGGGGAGAGGAGATGAGTGGAAGTAGTGGAGGAGTAGTAGGTGAGTGGGGGAAAAAATGAAGATTGAGACCCCGCCCAGCCATTATACGCCATACTTGCACACGTCCTACGTGGGCAGGTGCGCCATTACTATCTTTTTTCTTTTATTTTTTTGATTTATTTTGAATTTTGAAGACGGGAAGACAGTAATGGCGCACCTTGGGCAGGTCGCCATTACTAACTTTTTTTAATTTTTTTATATGTAGAATTTTGAAGGGGGAAATAGTAATGGCGCACCATGGGCAGGTGCGCCATTACTGAGTTTGATTTTTTTTGAATTTTTTGGCCTCTCCAGATCTTGAAAGCCCCGTAAACTTTTTTCTGTTAGGTTTTTTGAGGATTCTAAAAATCTTCAACGGGGTTTTCCCCCTTTGAATTCGGACCTAACTTTTTTTAATTATTATTTTTGGTCGATTTTTTTTTTTGAATTTGGAAGCGGGAAAATAATAATGGCGCACATTCTAACCCCCACGTGCGCCATTACTATTTTGAATTTGAATCTGGATCTGGATCGCAATTTTTTTTGCCCTTTTTTTGCTCTTTTTTTTGCTCGTTTTTTGCATGATATTTTTTCAAATTTTGTTCTTGTTTTTGGATCTTGTACGTTCTTCTGCCGGAGAGGTGGGCCGAGGAGAGACCGTGAGGAGGAGAGGAGGTAGGAGGAGGAGGTCACCGGAGAGGAGCTCGCCTACATCGTCGGAGAGGAGGAGGAGGAGGTCACCAGAGAGGGAGCTCGCCTACATTCGCCGGAGAGGAGGAGGAGTCGCTGGAGAGGATTTCACCGGAGAGGAGGAGGAGAAAAACCTACAGTCCTTTCTCACGGGGGGGGGTCGCGGGGGGGGGGGGTGGGGGGGATAGTACGTGAGGTGGTAGAAGGCATCGCTGTGGGGGGGGGGGGGGTATTTAAGTAGGAGGAGGAAGTCACCAGGTAGAGGAGGGGGGGTGGGTATGGGGAGGAGGGAGGGAGGTAGATGGGTGTCCTGGAGGGAGAGGAGGGTGGGGGGGGGGGGAGGCTGAGGGAGGGGAGAGGGAGAGAGGAGGTAGGAGTCGCACTCCCTTCTTTCTCTTTTCTCTCTCGTTTTACTCTCTTTTCTTTAGGGAGATGGAGTGTCTTAAGGTTTATTGTTTAGAAACTGAGAGGAAAGGAGGCGAGGACCCCGCCCATCCATATATACGGCCTAGTAATTGCGCACCGTGGCAGGTGCGCCATTCATCTTTTTCTTCTTTTTTTATTTTTTTTGAATTTTGCAGCGGGAAGTAGTAATGGGCACCTTGGGCGGTGCTCCATTAAACTTTTTTTAATTTTTTATATAGTTTGAATTTTGAAGGCGGAAGATAGTAATGGCGCACCATGGGTCAGGCGCCATTACTGAGGTGTTGATTTTTTTTGAATTTTTTTTGCCCTCCAGATCTTGAAAGCCCCGTACTTTTTTTTCTGTTAGTTTTTGAGGATTCTAAAAATCTTCAAAACGGGTTTTCCCCAGTTGAATTCGACCTAACTTTTATTATTATTTTTTGTCTATTTTTTTTTTTGAATTGGAAGCGGGAAAATAGTAATGGCGCACATTCTAACCCGCCACGGTGCGCCATTACTATTTTGAATTTTGAATCTGGATCTGGATCACAGATTTTTTTGACCTTTTTTTGCTCATTTTTTCTCTTTTTTTTCACGTATTTTTTTCAAATTTTGTTCTCGTTTTTTGGATCTTGTACGTTGTTTTGCCGGAGGAGGGGGGCCGAGGAGAGACCGTGAGGAGGAGAGGAGGAGGAGGGGAGGTCACACGGAGAGGAGCTCGCCTACATCGTCGGAGAGGGAGGAAGGGGTCACCGGAGAGGAGCTCTCTACAATCACCTTAGAGGGAGGAGAGGTTCGCCGGAGAGGAGTCACCGGAGAGGAGGGAGGAGAGAACCGTGAGGGGAGGGGAGGAGAGGAGGGAGGAGGAGCTCAACGTGAGAGGAGGAGAAGGAGATCACCGGAGTGAGGCGGGAGGAACTCACTTGAGAGGGGGGAGAAAACCGTGAGGGTAGGGGAGAGAGGAGGGAGGAGGAGGTCCGCCGTAGAGAGTGGGAGGAGGTCACCGGAGAGAGGAGGGGAGCGGCCGGAGGGAGGAGGGATACGGTGGAGGAAGAGGAGGGAGATGGAGTGGAAAGGAGAGGAGGAGATGGGTTGGGGAGATGGTGGCGTAGGCATGCACGAGTCGGAGGCAGAGGCCCCCGCCCTTGCCATATATACGGCATAGAATGGCGCACCGGGGCAGGTGCGTCCATTACTATCTTTTTCTTATTTTTGGATTATTTTGAATTTTGAAGGCGGAAGATATAATGGCGCAACCATGGGCAGTGTCGCCATTACGAGTTTGATTTTTTTGATTTTTTTGCCTCTCCAAGATCTTGAAAGCCCGTACTTTTTTCTGTTAGGTTTTTGAGATTCTAAAAATCTTCAACGGGGTTCCTCCCCCTGTTGAATTCGGACCTAACTTTTTTATTATTTGGGCGATTTTTTTTTTTAATTTGGAAGCGGAAATAGTAATGGGTGCACATTCTAACCCCCATCGGTGCGCCATTACTATTTTGAATTTTGAATCTGGATCTGGATCTTGGATTTTTTTGCCCTTTTTTTGCTCATTTTTTTGCTCCGTTTTTTTTGCACGATAGTTTTTTAATTTGTTCTCGTTTTTGGATCTTTACGTTCTTTTCGGCGGCGAGAGGAGGGGCCGAGGAGAGACCGTGAGGAGAGAGGGAGGGGAGGAGGAGGTCACGAGAGGAGGAGGAGGTCGTCGGAGAGGAGTGGGAGGAGGTCACCGGAGAGGAGGAGGAGGAGGTTACCGGAGAGGAGGAGGGGAGTATGATGGAGGAGAGGAGGGAAGATGGAGTGGAGGAGAGGAGGCGATGGAGTGGAGGAGAGGTGGAGTGGAGGAGAAAAATGAAGATGTAAGGAGGAGAGGACCCCGCCCAGCCATATATACGGCATAGTAATGGCGCACCGTGGGCAGGTGCGCCATTACTATCTTTTTCTTTATTTTTTTGATTTATTTTGAATTTTGAAGACGGGAAGACAGTAATGGCGCACCTTGGGCAGGTGCGCCATTACTAACTTTTTTTAATTTTTTTATATAGTTAGAATTTTGAAGGCGGGAAGATAGTAATGGCGCACCATGGGCAGGTGCGCCATTACTGAGTTTGATTTTTTTTGAATTTTTTTGCCTCTCCAGATCTTGAAAGCCCCGTAACTTTTTTTCTGTTAGGTTTTTGAGGATTCTAAAAATCTTCAACGGGGTTTCCCCCTGTTGAATTCGGACCTAACTTTTTATTATTATTTTTGGTCGATTTTTTTTTTTGAATTTGGAAGCGGGAAAATAATAATGGCGCACATTCTAACCCCCACGGTGCGCCATTACTATTTTGAATTTTGAATCTGGATCTGGATCGCAATTTTTTTGCCCTTTTTTTGCTCATTTTTTTTGCTCGTTTTTTGCATGATATTTTTTCAAATTTTGTTCTTGTTTTTGGATCTTGTACGTTCTTCTGCCGGAGAGGTGGGCCGAGGAGAGACCGTGAGGAGGAGAGGAGGTAGGAGGAGGAGGTCACCGGAGAGGAGCTCGCCTACATCGTCGGAGAGGAGGAGGAGGAGGTCACCAGAGAGGAGCTCGCCTACATCGCCGGAGAGGAGGAGGAGGTCGCTGGAGAGGAGTTCACCGGAGAGGAGGGAGGAGAAACCGTGAAGGGAGGGGAGGAGAGGAGGGAGGAGGAGCTCACCGGAGAGGAGGGAGGAGGAGCGGGCAGGAGGATAGACAGCAAGGTGGTGCTCGTTACCTCCTGGGAACACCGGGAGATTCAGATGGTTGCCAGGAAAACACATCGACATCGCTTGTAGGAAGGTAACGAGCACACTTTCCTATTTGTCGTCAAGGGTAGCACTAATGGTGAAGGTACCATCAGTGCCATCTCACCGCACTGGAACTTTCTTGGTTGCCGGGGGGCATCCCTTGCACCTCTTGCTTGTTGAACTTTCCGGCAAGTCGCTGCCGGGTGCGCCTACCCGAAGAGATGCTCTTCTTGGAGTCCTTTACGGGTCCTCTGCCGGTTTCCTTGGCTTTCTTATCCTTCTTGGCAGGAGTTTGGGCCCCATGGTCCTGCTACCAACCGCATCTCTATACATTTTATCCAGCAGATCAACTGCATCTCTCTTGTCTGACGGGATGGTGATGACTCCCTATGACCAGGCATCTTCAATGTGTTGTAGGCATAGTGGGTATGCCGCCATGACTTGGCCAGACAGGCCGGCCAAGAATCCCTTGAATGTCAGTAGGAAGTTCAACAACATCAGATAGAATCTTCTCTTCCTGCAAGTTTATTCTCCCCGCCAAAATGTTACTGCAAGGTAATCTTTCCCTTTGGCTGGATCCTTCCTTCGTTGATTCCTTGGAAAGTGCCAGTCTTCTTCAAATCCCTCCCCCTGGAATCTGGAGTTTCTTCCCAAGGCACACCCTGAGAATCAAATTCAAGCCTGCCCCAAAACCATTAACCAACACTCTTAGTGACCTTGAGGTTGCGAGATTGTTGGTGAGACCAACATGGCAACAACCTACCGCAGTGGTGGGCGTCTGGATGACCCTCTTTGTCAAAAATAATGGGTGTGCGGGTACCACTTGAGCGGTTTCTCCGGCGCCTGCCACTGGTTCTCCGCATTACCTCACGTGCCCACTTGCTTGAGCTGGCAGTGAGAGGATACAAAAATGCACCCCCGTCAATGCACATTGCTTCATGTAGCCTTCTGAACTCCTGTTTGCGTCTTGGTCCAACAATCATCTTTCCTCTCACTGTCATCTTCATTTTCTTTCCTTTCAACGGTCTCTGGCCGGTTTTTTCTTTCTACTGATCAGACTTGCCGCGGTATCCGTTACGGCCACCAGCCCTTCCCACAGTACCATTCCATTCGGTTCTCCTCCTTGTCATGCCTTTCATACTCACTTTTTGTTTCTTTCTTTCGCCAACTGCTCTACTTGCTTGCAGTCCTGCAGATCATGACCCTTGTGTCCATGGATCTTGCAGTAGGCCCGTCCGACTTGCCATCTTCTCAGCGGCCGCTGCTGCCTGGACAATCATCGCAAGCACGACTTCCTTGCCGGGCATCTCAAATTTTCCTCTTGTCGCGCTGAGATCAGCAGTACTCTCGACGGCCATCACTATGCCTCTCTTTTCCGTTCTTGTTGCATTCTTATTCTATCTTCTCCTGGGGGCGGCAGTTTCGTCGCCATCCTCTGAATCAACTTCAATGCCAACCGCTTCCCCAGGAAGCCTTCTCCCTTCTTCAGCATAGCACATTTATCTGCCAGCGTGTAGAGTTCACTGATGGTCTTGGGCAACCGAACTTCATCTTTCCCCGCATTCTGCGGTTGCGCACATTCTTATGGAATGTGCGCAATCACAGTTGACGGGTGTATCTTCGGAATGTTGCGGTGGACTCCGGCTAAACCTCTGTAGATACTTGCGGAACCACTTTCTCCCTCCTTCTGTAAGAGGGTTTGCAAGTCACTGGGCCGCCCTGGTTCCTGGTGCCCACCCGTGAAAGCGCCCATGATTGTTGCACAGATCTGCCCAGAGGAGATGAAATCTTCTGGCAGGTGCATCAACCATGTCCTCACATTCGGCTTGAGTGCCAATGGGAATTAGTTGGTGGTACCTTTTCATCCCTTCCCCGCGCAGCTTGAACGGCAATATATAGATGCCCAAGAACTCTGCCGGGTTCAGTTTTCCGTCGTACTTCTTTGGTAGGTCAGGATTGAAGGTGCGATGATGGCCACTGACTTGCCCGCAGCTCTCGCATGAAGGCTGGGCACCCTACCTCATAAGGTAGGTACCCCCACCCCCGCCATTGGATGCGGGTTTCGTCGACATCACGCCCCGCGTTGCGCCTGTCGGACTAATGGTGTGTCTTGCGACACCGTTCAATGGTGACGCGAGCGTCCTCCTTCTCTTCCTTTCCCTCAACACTTGACGTTTGGTCTCGCCGAAGTTGTGGATCAGACGAGGCCATTGATGCCTCAGCACGATCATCATCGTCTGGCGGTCGCTGAGTTTGCCGTGGCTACCCTTGGGAGAGCTGCCGCGGTGGGGACTGCACGACGGTGGGTGCGGTCCCCCTCTTGGCTACCAGTGGGAGTCCGCCGGCGTCGCCTGCGGCCATCGTGATGATTCCGCCTGTGGTAGCTTGTTACCCTTAGCAAACCTGAGGAGACTTTGATGGTATCTCTTCCATTCATCCATCCTGTCTGCTGCTGGAGGGAATTCCAAAAGCAGCTGAGCTCTTGCTACTACTTCACGTCACCGCCATCTCTGGCATGGCGTGGGAGGTAGAGCGCGACACTCTTCGACTTCTGGATGAACCAGAAGGAGCGCCGTCGGGCTCTCGTCGCCTCAGACCAGTCGCAGAGGGACTTGTCGTGGACAAAGCTGTTCTTTGTTGACCGGGCTCTTGGTCAGCTGGGCCCTTCCCGTGCTGGCCGGCGTTGCGGGGGTCAATGGCGCCGCTCGGGGTGTTTTTACGCTCGCCCGACGTGGGATGGACGTACGCCCTGTTCTCTGCCCCTCCGGGTGGCGCTGCAAATTGATCTCGGCCCGCACCAGAGTGGGCGTCGATGTCACATTGGTTGAGCACGCCAGTGGGATGAGCGAGAGGAAATTGTGCGTCTCCGTGGCCGTTACGGCGGGTGTTTGATCGAACGGCATGCTGAAGAGACAGGGTCGCGCCCACGGCCCTTGCCTCACCCGCAGCAGGGGTGTTAGTAGCCCCGCCCACCTCGCCGGCTCTGCGTGCCTCAGCTGCTGCAACACCGTGGCCCCGTAGCCACGGGTACAAAGCTTTCGAGGAGAGGATTCGCTTCGGCTCTGCTCTTCTTCTTAAGAGCCACTGATGATGAAGGTCGATGAGATTGATGCGCTGGTCACTCACTTCAGCTTCGCCAGCAACCGCCCCCTACCTGGCACGCCAAAGATGTCGCGTGGGAGAGGCACGATCACCTATGGGGCAGGGGTGCCCTTTGTGGTTCGTCATGGGGACGACCGTGTTGCACAAAGAGCAGAGCAGTGGGGGGACACACGACAGTGGACACCTTCTCTTTTAACCCAGGTCCGGACTGCTTGGCATCGTAAAACCCTACTCCTTCTTGGTGGATTAATATGGAGGTGGAAGAAGGCTCGACGCGCTCTATAGCCCGGCAAGGGTCCCTCGGGGAAAGCAACATGATCTTACAAATGCTGGGGGTCGAAAGTGTTCGAACCTTTGCTAGGTTGCCTCGGGCCTCCTTTCATAGGTTAAGGGGCGACCATAGTGGCAAAACAGTCATTTGGGTATGATTAATAGGTAACAGTGCTATCATACCTAACTCTGCCCAGTTAGGACAAGTGCATTAAATGCACTTCTAGGTGTCGTGCCGAGGGTGAATCCGGGCAAGCCTGTCGCGCCGCTTTATCTGCCTCTTCTTATCAGCTTGACACGCCTCCTAGACGGGTGTAATAAAGTAATGTCTTCTCCTTGAGGCTGCATGTGCTTGAAAGGATCCACCTTGACACCGCCCATATTATTGACTTGGGTGTTAGTGAGGTGGAGGCGGTGGCGTCTTGGCGGAGGTTCCTTGTTGAAGAGCTTGGCGGGGTTTGGTCTTGGCGGCCCCGGCAAGCCTGCCAGGGGAAATTCGGATTTGTCCTTGGGCAGCCTCGACTGTCCAGGCTCTCATGCCTGGCAAGGGAGGCTTTCCCCAGGTGATATCCTTCTACTATCTTGTTCTTCTTAATGCTCTCCTTGATCTCACGAAGAGCGCTTTCTCTGGCTTTGTCTTTGTGTCATGCATTGGTGCTGGATGTATGATCGTCAGTACGCCTGCGCACGAGCTCGGTCAAATGTTTATTGCACCGACACCAAGCCCCCAATCTGATATCTATTATCCAACTACTACAACTAGTATGAATTTACATGAGTCCACAAGTCGACAACGCAGGTCATTATACATTATAATTATAGCTCTGTGGCTCCTGCCGGCTGAAAATCATGGCACGCAGGCCATGTATAATTTACACACATGCATCACATACACATGAGCCATACTATTCACATCAAACCTGCAAAACAAGTTACATAGAATCGCATTCTCTCTACTACCGATTTGAGTGATCGTGTAACGAAATACAGGAACTACGCCACGGCGGTCCCATATGTACCTGATCACACTGATTTTTCTGATCTGACCGATCTTATCGATCATTGCGAATCCATTTGGATTTATGTTTCACTTTTAACCCGATGGCGGATACCGACCGGCAGGGTAGGTTTGTGTCACGACCTCATCTTTCCGATCATCAGAAAACATAGCCACATCGATCCCCATGTGCAGTTGATCTCATCAACCGTGCACTAGCCGATCTCATAAACGACAACAGATCTGATCTGTTCTGCTGCCTCCACATATCTAATATGCATATGATCTAAAACCAAACCTATAGCAGAGGCTTTGATACCACTATTGGGAACTACAGTAGGGTGCGTCGACTGCAAATTAACATTTTCCTAGGCACAGAACAATGAAGAACATGCTATGGGAGATGGATCACAGATCGTTGCCACTAGACCGCGCAGTGCCGCACCAGCAAAAGAAGAGTTGGGGCAACGCGTCCGCGTGCATCGTCTCCCTCCTCTTGTCCGATCTCCCTCGACAGTCGGTCATCGGATCCACTATAGGTTAGCCAGAGCGGTGCAAGTGCATTGCCTCTAACGGTATCCCCGCGGTGTGCAGGGAACACCGTGCGGCAGACTGCTAGGTCCGATCACATAGTCGGTGCGAGTGGGGTGGCTATTCGCAACACATGCAAACCCTAGTGCAACGCCGAGCGATCAACTAATGAGTGTGCCGCACCTCCACTTTATATAGGCATTCCATCGCGGGCTCAACACTTGGGGCCTCGCACAGACCCTAATGCCCCAATGTCTGTTCGGCCTGGATCCGAGTTCGAGTAGGATAACATCCGACTCATGGAGTCGTGTCAGCCCCTCACAAGTTCCTTCCCTTAAGCGCGCAACCCCTTTGGTTCTCGTTCACTTGGTCACTAGTCAAATCATATCTGACTCAGCTAGTCGGTAGCGGCCTCTAGCAAAGCGTGCCAACACCAAGTGTCCGATGAACTGGTTAGGCAAACCTGTACAGTGTGTCCACTTCTATTCCCTTTGCCACATGATATGTTTGTCGGGCTGAAGTGAGTATGCCATCGTTGTGATAGCCCGACCTCTTTATCGTTCCAGTGATGCTGACCACAAACTGAATTATTCTCATATCCTAATCGCATGCCATGCTTATCTTGATCGGATCACACGAGGGGCCCAGAGTATACCTCTCCTGATGGAGGGGGAAATCCCATCTTGCTCGACCATGCCTCGCAGCATGGGTCTGGACAAGCCCGAAACCCACCTTTGTAACTACCCAGTTATGGAGTAGCGTTTGGTTGGCCCAAAGCAAGTCTGTCACCATCCCGAGTACATGCGCTAGCTTAGGTCTTTGGACATAGAATGTTGGTTGACTTTAGATGACATACCACTGTGTCTCTTACTTGGGTCTGTCTACTCGGACCTTATCTCGACTCGGATCCAACTACACAATCGATCCGACAGATCCTTCCGAGTTCATATATTTGGTCAGCATCCAATGCTCCATTGCTAGTGAGACCAAGCCATCCACCATGTCATATCTCTAGTCTAGTTGGCTGCGCGTCCACACAGCCCTTTCGACTAGGGACCTTTTAGGACAGTCATCATACATTGCATAGTCCCACAAACAAGTCACGTACTTGTTGATACACATCATTGATAATGTCAAAGACTATCTTTATTCATAAACACATAGGAAATATCATCATACATGATTGCCTCTAGGGCATATCTCCAACACAATCACTTTGTTGTATTTATGCAACGGGATGCTCAACTTGATTTCAATGGGAACTCTACAAGATGTTTTGATGGTTCGTGCCCTCCATATACTTCATCATGCACAATACATCGAATGTTCTCGAATCATTCATTTCCACCTTCAACCACAAAATTAGCTACAAGAAAGCAGGTGCCGATGTGTTTTAAGGGATTGCAACATATAAAGGCGAAATCCTACAAGCTACGCGCGAAGTTGGCTGACTTTAGTGGAACTGCACAAAAAGAACAGCTGGTTTATTTAGTACGAGTTGACATGCCAATGCGCAAACTGATGGCAAACCCCGCCCATTCCACAATCGTAGGCATTTAATATTATGGAATTGGAAAACCTTATCAAAGTTTGCTCATTCAAGTTCACAAAAAGACACGCATTTGATATTTTGGAATGGGACAACCTTGTCAAATTTTTTGCTCATTGATGTTAGCAAGAGACATGCATTTGATATTTTGGATCGATCAATTTTTCTTATTTGTGTCTTTAGTTGTGAAGTAATATTGGCTCTGATGTGTGAATCATTGAGATGCATATCATCGATTGTTGTGAATGTTGTCTATGAATTGCCAGGCCTGTGAGTTTGATTGCAATGTACAGCCACGCTAAAAAGCTGCTCAAACTTTTTGTACGTGTGAAACTGCAGTAAACGAGGTGATCACTGTGCGTCCTGAAAATAATGCTAGTACGTATTGTTTTGTATGTTCATCTAATGCCACTGATACAAGAAATCAGACTAATTTTGTTCATACACGGCCGAATTTCATATGAACATGCCAGATTTCATTACATTTTAGACATTCTTCAACTAAAAAGGGGTGCGTTGGAGGTTTAATTAATTAACCGAATCTATGATCTCCGACACCCATTCCGTGTGTTTGGCTGAGCCCCAAGAACTGAAGCTTCTTCTCCAGCTTCACTTCGCCGCTCTCCAACTCCGACTTCGGACCCACAGGAAGTAAAGTTGTCCAACTCCACGTGGCCGCCAAGCAGCTAATCAGCCGTCAATGTTCAACCTGCCAAGCTTGGGCTTCAGCTAGGGTAGGAGTGGTGGGCCTTACTTGGACCTGAGCGGTGGCGACCTACCGTCTTCTACTCTTCCTTGTTTTTTTGTGGCGCCGCTTCATTGCCGATGGGCGGGCCTCGATGGAGCCGACGATGTCCTCTGCCTTGTTGCCAGCGGGGCGGCGCCTCAGCGGTGCAAGGGAATCCTTCCCTCCTTGTTGGCGGGGCGGGCCTCGGCAGAGCAGGGCCTCGTTGTAGCTGGCGAAGTCCTCTGCCTCGGTGCCGGCGGGGTGTGGGGCCTCATGGAGCCTGCATGTTTCCTCCACTTGTTGTGTCGGTCTCGCCAAATAGCGCCTCGCCTCTTTGTAGGTGGCCACAACCTCCGCCACCCGCATGCGGTAACCGCCAGTGCGCAAGGCGGCTCTCATGGGCGGGCACGTACTAACTCACTCACGCTTCCGCTCCGCCCGCTCCGCGGTGATCAGCTCTCCGCCTGCAGGTGCTCTGATATGTCTACAATGTTATATAATTTTTAATTGTTCCATGCTATTATATTTCTCTGTTTTGGATGTTTTATATGCTTTATTATGCTATTTTATATTTTTTTTTGGGACTAACCTATTAACCTAGAGCCCAGTGCCAGTTTCTATTTTTTCCTTGTTTTTGAGTTTCGTAGAAAAGGAATATCGAATTGATTCCAAATGGAATAAAACTTAAGATGATTTTTCTTGGACTAGAAGACACCTATGAGACTTGGAGTCGAAGTCAGAAGACCCACGAGGAGACGGCAAGCCGTAGGGGCACGCCCTAGGGGGGCGTCCCCTGGCTTGTGGCCCCCTCGGGAGTCCACCACCTACTTCTTCTCGTCCTAAAATTCACATAATATTCCAAAACCCTAGGAGAGAGCCACAAAAATACTTTTCCAACCGCCCGCCAACCTTCTGTTCCCGTGAGATCCCATCAGGGGGCCTTTTCTGGCAATCTGCCGGAGGGGGATTCGATCATGGAGGGCATCTACATCAACCCTATTGCCCTCCGATGAAGCGTGAGTAGTTTACCACTCAGACCTACGGGTCCATAGCTATTAGCTAGATGGCTTCTTCTCTCTCTTTGATTCTCAATACCATTTTTCTCCTCGATGTTCTTCGAGTTCTATCCGATGTAATATTCTTTTGCAGTGTGTTTGTCGAGATCCGATGAATTGGTGGATTTATGATCAGATTATCTATGAATATTATTTGAATCTTCACTGAATTCTCATATGCATGATTTGATCTTTGTATTTCTCTTCGAATTATTGGTTTGGTTTGGCCAACTAGATTGGTATTTCTTTGCAATCGGAGAGGTGCTTAGTTTTGGGTTCAATCTTAACGATGTCCTCACCCCAGTGACATAGTAGGGGTAGCGAGGCACGTATTGTATTGTTGCCATCAAGGATAAAAAGATGGGGTTTTCATCATATTGCTTGAGTTAGCCCTCTACATCATGTCATCTTACATAAGGCGTTACTCCGTTATTTATGAACTTAATACTCTAGATGCATGCTGGATAGCGGTAGATGTGTGGAGTAATAGTAGTAGATGCAGGCAGGAGTCGGTCTACTTGACACGGACGTGATGCCTATATGCATAATCATTGCCTTGGATATCGTCATAACCTTGCGCTTTTCTATCAATTGCTCGACAGTAATTTGTTCACCCACCGTATTATTTGCCTTCAAGAGAGAAGCCTCTATGAAACCTATGGCCCCGGGTCTATTTTCCATCATATATTTCAGATCTATAACCAAAATAACCTTGCTGCAATTTATTTTCTTTTATTTTGTTTTAACGTTTTGGCAATCTTATATACCTATCTCTATCAATCTCACCTTTGCAATTGACGTGAAGGGATTGACAACTCCTTCATCGCGTTGGGTGCAAGTGTTTGATTGTTTGTGCAGGTGTGTAGATTGGGGACTTGCTTGTACTCCTACTGGATTGATACCTTGGTTCTCTAACTAAGGGAAATACTTATATCTACTTTGGCTGCTCATCACCCTTTCCTCTTCAAGGGAAAACCAACGCAGGCTCAAGAAGTAGCAGGAAGAATTTATGGCGCCATTGCTGGGGAGGTCTACATCCAGCCTACCATGTACCCATCATAAACTCTAATCCCTTGCATTATATTATTCGCCATTTGCCTCTCGTTTTCCTCACCCCCGGCCCACTTCTAAAATGATTTTCAAAAAATACAAAAGGATTTGCCTTTTTATTTGCCTTCTTCCATTCATCTTTTTGTTTGTTTTTTGTTTACTCATGTGCTAGATAGCTCGATTTTTCTCTATCGTAATCGATACCCCCAAAACAAGGTTCTTAATTTTAAACAAAGGGTGGGGAGAATCTTAAGATGCTTGGTATAGAATTTGCAATGCTCAAAATAGATCTACTCATAAGCAATCTACTACCGTTCTTCTTCGAATTTTATGTGGGTGTGACTACTTGGTATTGATATGTGCTAGATACCATTACTGGGGGAAATTTCTTGGGTAATCACACTATGGATGCCTACATGATATGTTAAATCTAGTAGGATCTCCACCGCTATGGTTAATGAAACGGTTTTAACTTTGAACTGCGATGCAACGGCTTGATATCATTGAAAACAAAATCCCCACCGCAGATCTATTTGAGAGTTTACATAAAAAGTTCCATAATCACATTACTCAACATGGATCGAGGTGGGGGTTACTTTGAAGAACTATAAGGAAAGAGAACCCATGGTTAAAGAGAAAATTGATCAAGATTCCTCTAGTTGATAAATTAGAAGATATTATTACCAACTTGGGTTCTCTGCTTTGCCACTGTTAAAAACTACTCCAAAACTCTCCCCCTACTAAAACTACCAAGTTTATTTAGTTCCTAAAGATAAGGGTGATTCTTCTAGTAAAGAAAATGGAGATCTTAAGATGATAAGTGTTCACCCAACTTTTTCAATATTATTAAGGAACCGATTTCTACTAGGAATTTCTTGATTTCCTCCTGCCTAGGAGTGTGATTATTGATAAAACCAAAGAATCTCCTAGAGGGTATAAGTATGCCATTGAGGAAGTGCATACCAAAGATGACAATACCTAGATCTATTGCAATATGCCTAGCTAGGGGCCTTAACAATAGCGCTTGTTTGGGAGGCAACCCAATTTTATTTTTGTGTTTTTTGTTTGGCTTCTATTCTTGAATAATTACACATTATTACCTCTGTAGTAATTGTGTTTTGGTGTGTTAATTAGTGTTTGTGCCAAGTAAGACCTTTGGGTGGCTTACGGTGATAGTTTGATTTGATCTTGCTAAAAAACAGAAACTTTTGCGCCCAGTCACAGAATTTTTTAAATTCACTGGAGCGTGGACAAACCCTGAATTGTTTACACAAATTTATATACAAATTTCCTCTGTTTCCCTAATTTTTGGAGTTACAGAAGTATTAGAACAATTCTCATCTTCGCAGACTGTTCTGTTTTTGACAGATTCTGTTTTCTATGTGTTATTTGCTTATTTTGACGAATCTATGGGTAGTATCGGGGGGTATGAACCATGGAGAAGTTGGAATACAGTAGATATTACACCAATATAAATAAAGAATGAGTTCACACAGTACCAATAAGTGGTGATTTATTTTCTTATACTAACGGATCTCATGAGTTTTGTTGTTTTTTGTGTTTGTGAAGTTTTCAAAGTTTTGGGTAAAGATTTGATGGACTACGGGATAAGGAGTGGCAAGAGCCTAAGCTTGGGATGCCCAAGGCACCCCAAGGTAATATTCAAGGACAACCAAGAGCCTAAGCTTGGGGATGCCCCAGAAGGCATCCCGTCTTTCGTCTTCGTCTATCCGTAAATTTACTTGAGGGCTATATTTTTATTCACCACATGATATGTGTTTTGCTTGGAGTGTCTTGTATGATATGAGTCGTTGCTTTTTAGTTTGCTACATCATCCTTACTGTACACACCTTTTGAGAGGGACATGCATGAATCGTGATTTATTAGAAAACTCTATATGCTTCACTTATATCTTTTGAGCTAGGCAATTTTTGCTCTAGTGCTTCACTTATATCTTTTTAGAGCACGGTGATGGCTTATTTTTTTGAAGAAATTGTTGAACTCTATTGCTTCACTTATATTATTTTGAGAGTCTCTAACACAGCATGGTAATTTGCTTAGGTTATGAATTTAGTCCTAATATGATGGGCATCCAAGGGGATATAATAAAAACTTTCATATAAAGTGAATTGATCCACTACTAGAAAAAGGCTGTTAGTGGCGCACCTATTTTGGCTACTAATGGCGCACTATAGGTGCGCCACTATTATCACGCCACTACTAATAAATAGTAATGGCGCACGCCTGGTGCGCCACTGTTAATCTACATAACAGTGGCGCACCACCTGGTGCGCCATTACTATCTCAGGTAGTAATGGCACACCACATGTGCGCCATTACTACCTTTTCAGGTGCGCCACTGGTAACTTTTTATTATTTTTTTGTTGATTTTTTTTTGAATTTGGAAGCGGGAAAATAGTAATGGCTCACATTCTAACCCCCACGGTGCGCCATTACTATTTTAATTTTGAATCTGGATCTGGATCGCGATTTTTTTTTGCCCTTTTTTTTTTGCTCATTTTTTTGCACGATATTTTTTCAAATTTTGTTCTCGTTTTTGGATCTTGTACGTTCTTTTGCGAGCAGGTCCAAGAGACCGTGAGGAGGAAGGAGGGAGGAGGGGAGGTCACCGGAGAGGCTCGCCTACATCGTCGGAGAGGAGGAGGAGGAGGTCACCGGAGAGGAGCTCGCCTACATCGCCGGAAGGAGGAGGAGGTCGCCGGAGAGGAGTTACACCGGAGAGGAGGGAGGAGAAACCATGAGGGGAGGGGAGGAGAGGAGGGAGGAGGAGCTCACCGAGAGGAGGGAGGAGGAGATCACCGGAGAGGAGGAGGAGAGCTCTCACCGGAGAGGGAGGGAGGAGAAACCGTGAGGGGTTAGGGGAGGAGAAGGAGGAGAGAGGTCGCCGGAGAGGAGGAGGAGGTCGCCAGAGAGGAGTGGGAGGAGTCCCCGGAGAGAGGAGGAGAGGTTGCCGGAGAGGAGGAGGGGAGTATGGTGGAAAGAGAGGCGAATGGAGTGGAGGAAAGGAGGAGATGGAGTGGAGGAGAAAATGAAGAGTTAAAAAGGAGAGGACCACGCCCAGCCATATATATGGCATAGTAATGGCGCACCGTGGGCAGGTGCGCCATTACTATCTTTTTCTTTTATTTTTTGATATTTATTTTGAATTTTGAAGGCGGGAAGATAGTAATGGCGCACCTTGGGCAGGTGCGCCATTACTAACTTTTTTTAATTTTTTTTATATAGTTTGAATTTTGAAGGTGGAAAGATAGTAATGGCGAACCATGGGCAGGTGCGCCATTACTGAGTTTGATTTTTTTTGCCTCTCCAGATCTTGAAAGCCCCGTAACTTTTTTTTTCTGTTAGGTTTTTGAGCATTCTAAAAATCTTCAACGGGGTTCCCCCCTGTTGAATTCGGACCTAACTTTTTTATTATTTTGTTGTGTCGATTTTTTTTTTTGAATTTGGAAGCGGGAAATAGTAATGGCGCACATTCTAACCCCCCATGGTGCGCCATTACTATTTTGAATTTTGAATCTGGATCTGGATCGTGATTTTTTTGCCCTTTTTTTTGCTCATTTTTTTGCTAGTTTTTTTGCAACGATATTTTTTCATATTTTGTTCTTTTCTTTTGGATCTTGTACGTTCTTTTTTGCCGGAGAGGAGGGCCGAGGAGAGACCGTGAGGAGGAGAGGAGGGAGGAGGAGGTCACCAGAGAGGAGCTCGCCTACATCGTCGGAGAGGAGGAGGAGGAGGTCACCGGAGAGAGCTCGCCTACATCGCCGGAGAGGAGAGGAGGTCGCCGGAGAGGATTCACCGGAGAGG
>CM022297.1:210166024-210176719 GCA_011799875.1 Thinopyrum elongatum | reverse complement strand
TGAGGGGAGGGGAGGAGAGGAGGGAGGAGGAGGTCGCCGGAGAGGAGTGGGAGAGGGTCACCGGAGAGGAGGAGGAGGAGGTCGCCGGAGAGGAGGAGGGGAGTATAGTGGAGGAGAGGAGGGGAGATGGAGTGGAGGAGAGGAGGAGATGGAGTGGAGGAGAAAAATGAAGAGGTAAGGAGGAGAGGACCCCGCCCAGCCATATATACGGCATAGTAATGGCGCACCGTGGGCAGGTGCGCCATTACTATCTTTTTCTTTATTTTTTTGATTTATTTTGAATTTTGAAGGCGGGAAGATAGTAATGGCGCACCTTGGGCAGGTGCGCCATTACTAACTTTTTTTAATTTTTTTATATAGTTTGTATTTTGAAGGCGGGAAGATAGTAATGGCGCACCATGGGCTGGTGCGCCATTTTTGAGTTTGATTTTTTTTTAATTTTTTTGCCTCTCCAGATCTTGAAAGCCCCGTAACTTTTTTTCTGTTAGGTTTTTGAGGATTCTAAAGATCTTCAACGGGGTTTCCCCCTGTTGAATTCGGACCTAACTTTTTTATTATTTTTTGTCGATTTTTTTTTAATTTGGAAGCGGGAAAATAGTAATGGCGCACATTCTAACCCCCACGTGCGCCATTACTATTTTGAATTTTGAATCTGGATCTGGATCGGGATTTTTTTGCCCTTTTTTTGCTCATTTTTTTTGCTCGTTTTTTTGCACGATATTTTTTCAAATTTCGTTCTCGTTTTTGGATCTTGTACGTTCTTTTGCCGGAGAGGAGGGCCGAGGAGAGACCGTGAGGAAGAGAGGAGGGAGGAGGAGGAGGTCACTGGAGAGGAGCTCGCCTACATCATCGGAGAGGAGGAGGAGGAGGTCACCGGAGAGGCGCTCGCCTACATCGCCGGAGAGGAGGAGGAGGTCGCCGGAGAGTAGTTCACCGGAGAGGAGGGAGGACAAACCGTGAGGGGAGGGGAGGAGAGGGGGAGGGAGGAGCTCACGAAAGGAGGGAGGTAGAGATCACCGTAGAGGGGGAGGAGGAGCTCACCCGGAGAGGAGGTGGAGAAACCATCATGGAGGGAGGAGAGGAGGGAGGCGTAAGGTCGCCGGAGAGGAGGAGGAGGTCGCCGGAGAGGAGTGGGAGAGGGTCACCGGAGAGGAGGAGGAGGAGGTCGCCGGAGAGGAGGAGCGGAGTATGGTGGAGGAGAGGAGGGGAGATGGAGTGGAGGAGAGGAGGAGATGGAGTGGAGGAGAGGTGGAGTGGAGGAGAAAAATGAAGAGGTAAGGAGGAGACGACCCCGCCCAGCCATATATACGGCATAGTAATGGCGCACCGTGGGCAGGTGCGCCATTACTATCTTTTTCTTTATTTTTTTGATTTATTTTGAATTTTGAAGGCGGGATGATAGTAATGGCGCACCTTGTGCAGGTGCGCCATTACTAACTTTTTTTAATTTTTTTATATAGTTTGTATTTTGAAGGCGGGAAGATAGTAATGGCGCACCATGGGCAGGTGCGCCATTATTGAGTTTGATTTTTTTTGAATTTTTTTGAGTCTCCAGATCTTGAAAGCCCCGTAACTTTTTTTCTGTTAGGTTTTTGAGGATTCTAAAGATCTTCAACGGGGTTTCCCCGTGTTGAATTCGGACCTAACTTTTTTATTATTTTTTATCGATTTTTTTTTAATTTGGAAGCGGGAAAATAGTAATGGCGCACATTCTAACCCCCACGGTGCGCCATTACTATTTTGAATTTTGAATCTGGATCCGGATCGCGATTTTTTTGTCCTTTTTTTTGCTCATTTTTTTTGCTCGTTTTTTTGCACGATATTTTTCCAAATTTTGTTCTTGTTTTTGGATCTTGTAAGCTCTTTTGCCGGAGAGGAGCGCCGAGGAGAGACCGTGAGGAGGAGAGGAGGGAGGAGGAGGAGGTCACCGGAGAGGAGCTCGCCTACATCGTCGAAGAGCAGGAGGAGGAGGTCACCGGAGAGGAGCTCGCCTACATCGCCGGAGAGGAGGAGGATGTCGCCGGAGGGAGTTTCCTCCGAAGGATGGGAGGAGAAACCCGTGAGGGGAGGGGCGGAAGGAGGGATATGAGCTCACCGAGAGGAGGAAGGATGGGGAGATCACCGGAGGAGGAGTGAGGAGGAGCCTCGCCGGAGAGGAAGGGCGGAGAAACCGTGAGGGTAGGGGAGACGAGGAGGAGGAGGAGGTTCGCCGAGAGAGGAGGAGGAGGTCGTCGGAGATATGTAGTGGGAGGAGGTCAACCGATAGGAGAGGAGGAGGTTCTCCGGATGAGGAAGGAGGGTATATGGTGGAGAGAGAGGGGATGGAGTGGAGGAGAGAGAGATGGGTGGAGGAGAGGTGGAGTGGAGGAGAAAAATGAAGAGGTAAGGATGAGAGGACCCCTCCGCATCCATATATCGGCATCGTAATGCCGCACCGTGGGCAGGTGCGCCATTACTATCTTTTTCTTTATTTTTTTGATTTATTTTGAATTTTTTGAAGGCGGGAAGATAGACATGGCGGACCTTGGGCACGTGCGCCATTACTACTTTTTTAATTTTTTATATAGTTTCAATTTTGAAGGCGGGAAGATAGTAATGGCGCACCATGGGCCATGTTGCGCCATTTGAGTTTGAATTTTTTTTGATTTTTTTGCCTCTCTAATCTTGAAGCCACGGAACTTTTTTCTGTTATTTTTTGATGATTTAAAATCTTCACACGGGTTTCCCTTTCCCCTGGTGAATCGGACATACTTTTTCATTATTTTTTGTCGATTTTTTTTTGAATTGGAAGCGGGAAAATAGTAATGGCGCCATTCTAACCCCCCACGGTTGCGCCATGACTATTTGAATTTTGAATCTGGATCTGGATCTGCGATTTTTTGCCCTTTTATTTTGGGCTCATTTTTTTTGCTTGTTTTTTTTGCACGATATTTTTTCAATTTTGTTGCTCGTTTTTGATCCTGTACGTTCTTTTGCCGTCGAGGAGGGCCGAGGAGAGACGTGAGGATGAGAGGACGGAGGATGGATGAGGTCACCGGAGAGGAGGAGGAGGAGGTCGCCGGAGAGGAGGAGGAGGTCGTCGAAGAGGAGTGGAGATGTTCCCGAGAGGGGGGAGAGGAGGAGGTCTCCGGAGAGGAGGAGGGAGTAGGTGGAGGAGAGGAGGAGATGGATTGGAGAGAGGAGGATATGGAGTGGAGGAGATGTGGAGTGGAGGATAACAATGAAAGGTAGGAAGAGATGACCCCGCCCATCCATATATACGGCAAGTAAAATGCGCACACGTGGGCAGGTGCACCATCCTATCTTTTTCTTTATTTTTTTTGATTTATTTTGAATTTTTTGAAGGCGGAAGATACTAATGGCGCCTCCTTGGGCAAGTGCTCAATTACTAACTTTTTTTAATTTTTTATATGTTTGAATTTTTGAAGGCGGGAAGATAGTACTGCGCACCATGGCAGGTGCGCCATTACTACTGAAGTTTGATTTTTTTTTTGCCTCTCCATATCTTAAAGCCCCCGTAACTTTTTTTTTCTGTTAGGTTTTTTGAGGATTCTAAAAATCTCAACTGTGGTTTCCCCCTGTTGATTCGGACCTAACCTTTTTTTTTATTAGTTTTTTGTCAATTTTTTTTTTGAATTTGGAAGCAGGAAATAGTAATGGCGCACATTATCCTAACCGCCACGGTGGCGCCATTACTATTTTGGAATTTTGAATCTGGATCTGGATCGCGATTTTTTTTTGCCCTTTTGTTTTGGCTCGTTTTTTTTTCATGATATTTTTTTTCAAATTTTGTTCTCTTTTTTGATCTTGTACGTTCTTTTGCCGGAGAGTAGGGCCGAGGAAGACCGTGAGGAGGAGAGGAGGGAGGGAAGGAGGAGGTCACTGGAGAGGAGCTCTCCTACAATCGTCGGAGAGGAGGAGGAGGCGGTCACCTGAGTGGACTCGCCCACAATCGCCGGAGAGGAGGAGGAGGTCGCCGGAGAGGTAGTTCAACCTTTCACCGGAGAGGGAGAGGAGAGCTCACCGAGAGCAGGGAGGAGGAGATCACCGTAGAGAGGGAGGAGGAGCTCACCGAAGAGGAGGTAGGAGAAACTGAGGGGGGGAGAGAGGATGGAGGAGGATTCCTCCGTAGAGAGGAGGAGATCTCCGGAGAGAGTGGGAGGAGTCACCGGAGAGGAGGAGGAGTAGGTCCCGGAGGGAGGAGGGGAGTAAGGTGGAGGAGAGGAGGGAGAGGATTGGAGAAGCGGAGGAAATGGAGTGGAGGAGAGGTGGAGTGGAGTAGAAAATGAAGAGCGTTAAGGCAATGGAGAGGACCCCCGCCCAGCCATATATACGGCAATAGTACTGGCGCACACATGCGGGCCGGTGCACCATTACTATCTTTTCTTTTTATTTTATTGATTTATTTGAATTTTTGAAGGCGGAAGATAGTAATGGCGCACCTTGGGGCAGTTGCGCCTTAACTAACTTTTTTAAAAAAAATTTATATATTTGAATTTTGAAGGCGGGAAGATAGTATGGGCCGGCCCCATGGGCAGTTCGCCATTACTGAGTTTTGATTTTTTTTTAATTTTTTGCCTCCTCCCGATCTGAAAAGCCCCGTAACTTTTTTTCTGCTGGTTTTTGAGGAATTCTAAAAATCTTCAAACAACGGGGGTTTCCCCCTGTGAATTTCGACCTAACTTTTTTTATTATTTTTTTTAATCGATTTCTTTTTTTTGGAATTTGGAAGCGGTAAAATAGTAATGGCGTCCCATTCTAACCCCACGTGCGCCATTAACTATTTGAATTTTGAATCTGGATCGGGATCGCGATGTTTTTTGCCCTTTTTTTTGCTCGTTTTTTTTGCACGATATTTTTTCAAATTTTGTTCTCGTTTTTGGGTCTTTGTACGTTCTTTTGCCGGAGAGGAGGGCCGAGGAGAGACCGTGAGAGGAGAGGAGGGAGGATAGGAGTCACCGGAAGAGGACTCGCCTACATCGTCCGGAGAGGAGGCAGGAGGAGGATCACAAGAGCGCGCGCCTACTCGCTCGGAGAGAGGAGGGTCGCGGAGAGTAGTTCACCGGAGAGAAGGAGGACAACCCGTGAGCGAGGGATCTCACCGGAGAGGGGGAGTAGAGATCACGGAGAGGGAGGGAGGAGGAGCTCACCGGAGAGAGGGAGGAGAAACCGTGATGGGAGGGGAGGAGAGGAGGGAGGAGAGTCGCCGGAGAGGAGATGAGGTCCCGGAGGAGGAGTGGGTAGAGGGTCACCGGAGAGAGGAGGGAGGTCCGCCGGCATAGGAGGTAGGGAGTATCGTGGAGGAAGGAGGGTGAGATGGATTTCTAGAAGGAGGATGAGGATGAGGCTAGGTGGATGGAGGAAAAATGAAAGTAAGTTGAGGGAACCCAGCCCAGCCATATATTAGGCATTCTAATGGCGCAAGCCTGGCGGACATGCGTCCATTCACTATCTTTTTCTTTATTTTTTTTGATTATTTTGAATTTTTGAAGGCGTGGAAGATAGTAATATGGCCGACCTTGGGCAGGTGCGCCATTACTAACTTTTTTTAATTTTTTATATAGTCCTGTATTTTGAGGTGGGAAGATAGTAATGGCGCACCATGGCAGGTGCGCCAATTTTTGAGTTTGATTTTTTTGAATTTTTTTTGCCTCTCCAGAATCTTGAAATAGAAACCCCCGTAACTTTTTTCTGTTAGGTTTTGTTGAGATTCTAAAGATCTTCAAACGGGTTTCCCCCTGTTGAATTCGACCTAACTTTTTTTATTATTTTGTGGTCGACTTTTTTTTTGAATTTGGAGCGCGGAAAATAGTAAGGCGGCACATTCTAACCACCCCCACGGTGCGCGCATTACTGTTTTGATATTTGAATGAATCTGGATCTGGATCGGCGATTTTTTTTTGCCCTTTTTTTTTGCTTTGCCATTTTTTTTTGCTTGTTTTTTTGCAACGATTGTTTTTTTCAAATTTTGTTCTCGTTTTTTTGGATCCTGTACATTCTTTTTTGTCCGGAGAGGAGGGCCGGGAGAGACCTAGAGGAGATGAGGGAGTGAGGAGGATAGGTCACCCTGGAAGGAGCTCGCCTACATCGTCGAGAGGAGGAGGAGGATGTCACCGGAGAGAGCTCCGCATACATCGCCGAAGAGGAGGAAGGATGTGAATGGGAGTTCACCGGAGAGAGGAAGGAGAAACCATGATGGGAGGGGAGGAGAGGAGTGGAGAGAGCTCTCGGAGGAAGGAAGGAGGTAGATCACCTAGGGAAGGTGAGGAGGACTCACCGAGAGGAGGGAGGAGAACCGTGAGGGTAGAAGAGGAGAGGAAGGGAGGAGGATCGCCGGAGAGGGAGGAGGTTCTCTCGAAGATGAGTGGGAGGAGGTCACCGGAGAGAGAGTAGGAGGAGTGTCGCCGTGAGAGGAGGGGGATGGTGAGGAGAGTGGAATGTTGGAGAAATGAGGGGGAGTAATGAGTAGTAGGGACGAGATGGGTAGAGGAGTGTATTAGGAGAAAATGAAAGGTACGGAGGAGAGGACCCGCCCGACCATATATCTGCTAGTACTGGCGCCCGTGGGCAGGGTGCGCCAATTACTATCTTTTTTTCTTTATTTTGTTGATTTATTTTGAATTTTTTGAAGGCGGGAAGATAGTAAATTGGCGCACCTTGGGCACGTGCGCCATTACTAACGTTTTTTTCATTTTTATATAGTTGAATTTTTGAAGGGCGGGAAATAGTAAGGCGCACATGGAAGGTGCGCCATCTACTATGATTTTGATTTTTTTTTGTAATTTTTTTGCCTCTTCAGATCTTGAAAGCCCATAAACTGTTTTTCCTTTATGAGTTTTTGTGGACTTCTAAACTCTTTCAACGGGGTTTCCCCATTTTGGAATTCGGACCTAACTTTTTTTATTATTTTTTTGTCAATTTTTTTTTTGAATTTGGAAGCGGGAAATCAAGGTATCGCACATTCCTAAACCCCCCGGTGTGCCATTACTATTTTGATTTTTGAATCTGGATCGCGATGTTTTTGCCCTTTTTTTTGCTCGTTTTTTTTTTGCTCCGTTTTTTTTCCATGATATTTTTTTTTCAAATTTTGTTGCCTGTTTTGATCTTGTATGTTCCTTTTGCCGGAAGAGGGCCGAGGAGAGACCGTGAGGAGGAGAGCGAGGAAGGAAGGATGGGTCCACTGAGAGGAGTCTCACCTCATCGTCGGATAGGAGGTGGAGGAGGTCCCGGAGAGAGCTCCTACCTGCCGTAGAGAGGAAGGAGGTCGCCGGATAGGAGTTCACCGGAGAGGAGGGAGCGAGAAACCATGAGGGGAGGGATGGAGAGAGGGAGGAATGAGCTCACCAAGAGGAGGGAGAAAGAGATCAACCGTAGAGGAGAGAGGGTAATGGCTCACCAGTGGAGGAGGGAGGAGAACCCGTGAGGGAGGAGAGAGAGGGATGGAGAGGAGTCCGCCTGAGTAGGATGGAAGGAGGAGGGTCGCCAGAGAGAACGTGGTGAGGAGGTCACCGGAGGAGAAGGTCGCCGGCGAGAGGAGGATATGTGAGATATAGGAGGTGATTGTTGGAGGGAGGATGATGGAATGGAGGATGTAGAGAGGAGTTGGGAAGGTGGATGGGAACAATGACAGGGTAGATGAGGAAGGACCCCGCCCAGCCATATGTAACGGCATAGGTAATGGCGCACCGTGGGCAGGTGCCACATTACTATCTTTTTCTTTATTTTTTGGATTTATTTTTTAATTTTGAAGAGGGGGAAGTCTAGTAATGGCGCCCTTGTGCAGGTGCGCAATTACTACCTTTTTTTAATTTTTTATATAGTTTGAATTTTCACAAGGCGGGAAGATAGTAATGGCGCACCATGGGCAGGTGCTCCATTACTGAGTTTTGATTTTTTTTGAAATTTTTTTTTCCTCTCCAGATCTTGAAAGCCCCGTAAACTTTTTTCTTTAGGTTTGTGAGGATTCTAAAAATGCTTCAACGGGGTTTCCCTTCCCTTCCTGTCCCCTGTTAATTCGTACCTAACTTTTTTTATTATTTTTTTTGTCGATTTTTTTTGAATTTGGAAGCAGGAAAATAGTAATGGTCGTGGGCACATTCTAACCCCAAACAAAACAAACGGTGCGCGCCATTACTATTTTGAATTTTGAATCTGGATCTGGATCGCGATTTTTTTGCCCTTTTTGTTTTGCTTCATTTTTTTTTTTTTTGCTCGTTTTTTTCCATTTTTTTTTCAAATTTTGTTCTCGTTTTTTGGGTCTTCGTACTTCTTTTGTGCCGAGAGGAGGGCCGAGGAGAGACCGTGAGGAGAGAGGAGGGAGGAGGATTTCACTTGGGGAGGGAGCTCAGCCTACATATTCGTAGAGGAGGAGGAGAAGGACACCGGAGAGGAGCTCGCCTACATCGGCCGGAGAGGAGGAGTAGGTCGCCGGAGAGTAAGTACCCGAGAGAGGGAGGAATAACCGTGAGGGGAGTGGAGGAAGGAGGGAGGATGCTCACAGAGAGAGGGAGGATGGATAGCACCTGAAGGAGAGGAGAGGATGGACTCCCGAAAGGAGGGACTGAGAAAACCGTGAGGGTAAGGGGAGGAGAGATGGAGGAGGAGGTCCCACCGGAGAGGGAGGAGTGAGACTCGCCGAGGAGAGTGGGAGGAGGTCATCCGGAGAGGAGGATAAGGGGTCCGCGAGAGGAGGATGGGGAGTATGGTGGAGAAGAGGAGGGAGATGGAGTGGAGATAGAGAGATGGAGTGAGGAGAATGTGAGTTGAGTGAAAAAATGAAGAGGTGAAGGATGAGAGGACCCCGCCCAGCCATATATACGGCATAGTAATGGCGCAGCACCGTGGGCAGGTGCATCATTACTATTCGTTTTTCTTCTTTATTTTTTTTTATTTATTTTGAATTTTGAACGCGGGAAATCGTAAATGGCGCACCTTGGCACGTGCGCCATTACTAACTTTGTTTAATTTTTTCTATAGTTTGAATTTTGAAGGCGGGAAGATAGGAATGGCTGCACCATGGCGGGTGCGGCCATTACTGATTTTGATTTTTTTTTGAATTTTTTTTGCCTCTCCTTCAGATCTGGAAAGCCCCGTAACTTTTTTTCTGCTAAGTTTTGAGGTTCTAAAAAAATCTTCATCGGGGTTTCCCCCTGTGGAATGCGGCCTAACTTTTTTTATTCTATTTTTATCGATTTTCTTTTTTTGGAATTTGGAAGCTGTAAGGATGGAAATAAGGTAAAAAGAGAATGAGCAGCACATCTGAAGGCCCATTGCGCCGATATATATGGGAGAGGGAATTTGAGACGTGGCGGACAGGTTTTGCCTTTTGTTTGGGCCTCATTTATTTGCTAGTTTGGGTGCACAGAGGTGTTTCAAATTTTGTTCTACGTTTTGGGTCTTGTACGTCTTTGTCCGCCAGAGAGGAGGCCGAGGAGAAGCCGTGAGGGAGAGGAAGGCAAGGAGGAGTAGAGGTCACCGGAGAGGAGCTCGCCTACATCGTCGGAGAGGAGGAGGAGGAGGTCACCAAGAGTCGCTTCTCCTACAATCGCCGGAGAGGAGGATGCAGGGTCGCCGGGAGAGTCACCGTAGAGAAGGGAGGAGAAACCGTGAGGGAGGGGAGGAGATGAGGGAGGAGATCTCACCGGAGAGGAGGGAGGAGGAGATCACCGATGAGGAGGGCGGAGGAGCTCACCGGAGAGAGGGAGGAGAAACCGTTGAGGGAGAGGAAGGAGATGATGGCGGAGGATGTCGCCGGAGAGGGGATTAGGAAAGGTTCGTCGAGAGGAGTGGGAGAGGTCACCGGAGAGGATAAGGAGGAGGTCGGCCGGAGAGGCGGAGGGGAGTATGGTTGAGGATAGAGGGGAGATGGAGGGGAAGGAGAGAGGAGATGGAGTGGAGGATATGTGGAGTGAGGGAAAAATGAAGAGTAAGGAGGAGAGGAACCCGCCCAGCCATATATACGGCATAGTAATGGCCGCAACCGTTGCAGGTGCGCCATTACATCTTTTCTTTATTTTTTTGATTTATTTTGATTTTTGAATGGCGGCAGATAGTACTGGCGCACCTTGGGCGGTGCGCCATTACTAACTTTTTTAAATTTTTTTTAGATAGTTTGAATTTTGAAGGCGGGAAGATAGTATTGGCGCACCATGTGCAGTGCGCCATTACTGATTTTGATTTTTTTTTTGAATTTTTTTGCCTCTCCAGATCTTGAAAGCCCGTAACTTTTTTTTTCTGCTAGGTTTTTGAGATCTACAATCTTCAACGGGTTCCTTCCGCCCTTTGAATTCGGACCCTAACTTGTTTTTATTATTTTTTAATCGTTCTTCTCTTCCGTTTTTTGAATTTGGAACGGGAAAATAGTAATGGCGCCCATGTGAACCCCCCACGTGCTCCATTACTATTTTGAATGTTTTGAATCTGACTCTGGATCGCGATTTTTTTGCCCTTTTGTTTGGCTCATTTTTTTGCTCTTTTTTCACGAATATTTTTTCAAATTTTGTTCTCGTTTTTTGGGTCTGTACGTTCTTTTGCCGGAAGAGGAGGCCGAGGAGAAACCGTGAGGAGGAGAGGAGGAGGAGGAGGAGGTCAACCGGAGAGGACTCAGCCTACATCGTCGGAGAGGAGAGGAGGAGGTCACCAGAGATGCGCTCGCCTACATTCGCCGGAGAAGGAGGAGAGTGTTCCGCGGAGAGG
>CM022297.1:210141353-210165122 GCA_011799875.1 Thinopyrum elongatum | reverse complement strand
ATCCAAAAGTAAAGGGGGACGACGATGGGGACGATTGGCAGAGAAAGTTATGGGGTGGACTAATAACAGTGCAATGGAAGTACAGCCCGAGACCTAAACAACTTAGGAGACACAACTCTAATCAACAAAATTGGGTGAATTGTGGGCAAGGGATGGGGAAAGTTATGCGAAAATAGGTTAGGAGACTGAATTCAACTCGAGAAGATCCAAAGGTGCCAAATAATTATGAGTCAATGAGTGGAAATATTTTGTGAGGGGTGTCAATAGCTACAAACGAGCAAAGAACGGCAAAATCGAGTCCGCAGAATTAGGTGTGGCCGAAACAAAAATTCCAGCCGGTCATTTTTTACACGGTACGGACGTCAGGAAGAGACGCATGTTTCGGGATGGACATCCGGAATCCAAATCTGTGATTTTCGTTCTGTGGGTGGTTCCGATTGTCCTGTAAAAGGCCGCGTCCGGGGCTTCGGAGGGTCCGCTGGTCCTAAAGTGCTGGTCGTCCTGGTGGGTCGGGGTCAACGCGGGATTGAGATCCGAACATGATTTGGTCGAATTTGGGGAATTTTCCGGGTCAAAATGAGAAATTTCATGATGAAAAGTGGGGAAACTGGTGGATATGCTAATCCACTTTAAACACAGCCAAGCCATGTATCAAATTCACAAAACATCCTCAATCACAAAAAAATTGAGGCTATTTTTGGTGGGATTTTTCAAAATTTAGACGACATCAAGCAAAATTTCAGGGCCTCAAAAACGGTCGGGAGACTCAATTCGTAGGATCAACGTGGCTCTTGATACCAATATAGTAGGGTGTGAACATAGGGGGCGGATTTTTTCCCGATTGGAGTGGGGATTTCCCGAAGACCACACGCAGAACCAGGTGAAAACAAGAGGAACACTCAATTGCGAATCCCATCACACCTTGCTACTCCACATACACAAAGAGGAGATAAAGGTTCCAAATCACACAAGAAGATACAAGAGGTAACCCGGTTCGTCCCAATCCTTGAGGAGTTTGGGTCTTGAATCCTTGGAGTATCTTCCCCTAGATGTCTCTTGCTCCAATAGGATCTTCTCCAATGGATGTCTTGAGCTCCAATGGAGTGTAAATCAATCTCACTCTCCCTCAAGAGGCGATGGGGTGGGAGCAAAGCTCACATACAAAATGACTATCTATTTGCTAACCCAAAAAGAGGACGGGAGGTCTAGTTATTGTCTGAGCCACGCAGGGGTAATGGGAGAGGGATACAAGGTCAAAGGCCCCGGATACCACCGGGCAGGCGTCGGACGTCCGAGGGACTTCGGTCTTCCGGTGGCATCGCTGGGGTCCTGACGTCTGGAGGGCGTCAACTTCCGACGTTCTTCTCTGGACATGTGTCGCCGGATTTCCTTAGGTGGTCGGATCGTCCGTGGTTGTAAGTAATGTCGATTGATTTTCGGCTTCTCCTTAGTCCATCCGGCAGTTATGTTCATCTATGCGGTTCTCGCTGGCTGCCAGGCGTGGTTCGCATTCGGACTCCAGTGGATCGTCGGATCCGGCGTCTAGCTTTGCTTGCAGCTCTAACTAGCTACCGCTACCTTCTTTGTCTTCGCTTCCACGCTTCCCGTCCCCCCCCTCGGCGGATGGTGTAGGTATTCTTGGCGCTTGCACCCTCCTCATCATTCCGAACTCCGGCAATACCTATGCTGCACACGAGGATGTCAAGTAGTATACCATCCTCAATGTGTCAATTGAACCACGTGCAAAGGAGATGATCCCCTCTTTAAGGTCTGTGAAGTATGGGTCCCATGTGTCACTTGCCAAACCGACTCTTTTGACATGGTTATGTCGGTAGGATCCCGCATTAGTTAATACCCTGCTCCTCTAACAACAACAACACATGGCTCAAAAAAACCTGCTCACGTCCTCAAAAACCAACTACTGCTCGAGCTCTGGTCCCGCTGTCGGCCGCTCCTTGTGCAAGCCTTGCATTTCATGACTAACAGGTTGACAATGGTGTGGGACCGGATGTCAAGAAACCAGGAAGGAGCATTTTTTTATAGTTGTACACAGATAAGGAGGCCTTGCGTATGTACGGCTATGGCCCGGTGGTCCCTATCTGTCATCCTCTCCAGTAAAGTCATCGCCTGATTCGTCATGTTTGTTGACCATGTTTGACAACTTGAGATGGCGGGCCACGGCGAGCGCCCCTAACTCGAACGTGGATGACGGAGAGGGCCTCATGGTGCCCACCTGATGGTCCATGCACTGCCCGGCTGCTTCATTCAGGATCCATGATATCGTGCCACATGTCCATGATAGCATTGTCGTTCGCGAATTGTTCGCTGGTGATTCTTCGGTCCCTCTCTAGCCCGTTGCTCATTTGAGAACCAAGGTTTACGCACTGGTCCCTCCTGCGCTTGTCGGAATGCTGATTCCGGCGGTGCTGGTAGCTCTTTTCGCCATTAGGGCGTCGAAGTGCAGCCGCACCTCGCTCTATGGTGAACACGGCATGAAACCGGCTTGTGGCGGTGGCGTCCCCGCCTCCGGCTTATCCTCGTCGGAACCCCGTCCATCGTTGTTTTTCGTTGCTGACTCGGCTTAGCTCGCTTGCGAGCCAGCATGTCCCGGCTGCTGGAACCCATACCGCTGCCAGCCCAAGTCCCTGCCTGCCCTGGCCCACCCAACCCCTTCTCCCCCCCCGCAAACACTAACCGCTGTCCACCTGAACAGTCAGAGCCTGCCGCCGTTTCCAGTGCAGGCGACACTGCTCTGAGTCAAACGACACAACGTCGTTCGCTACCATACCAACGTCTGCCGCCCACATTATGATACAAAATAAAAACACGGTTTGCCGAGCGGCGACTTCTGCCACCCCCTCCGTCCCCTCTGCTGCCACCATTGCTATATTACTGTTGCGGCCACCATAGCCGCAGTCATCCGCCTCTGTTCCCTTTCTCCTCTCCACATTACTTTCTCCCATCCCCCACCATGCTTCCTCGTTGCTCCAACGCTCTCTGGACGGGCGGACGACGACCAGAAGAAGAGAATGTCGCCATTGCTGCCCGACTGGTGCAGGCAGCCCCTAGAGGTGCACGATGTCCCAATGGAGAACAAACGGTCGTTGATACCCGCGCCACCTCCTCCTCCGTGCCATCTCGCCGTTGCAGTGCACCAGTGACCATTGGTGAGGCACACGCCCCATACATGGACTGGTGATGCAGAAGCCTAGGAGCATTCCAGAGTCGCAAACGACGCTGCCTACAAAACCACCATTCCTCAAGGAGCATGCTACGTCCTGTCTTGCGTTGGTTTTTTTTTTTTCTGTTGAAGAGGAAAGGGTGATCAGCAAAGTAGAGATAATATTTCCTCAGTTAAGAACCAAGGTATGAATCAGTAGCGAAGTACAAGCAAGTCCACAATCTATCACCGCATAAACAATCAAACACTTGCCCACGCGATAAGGTTGTCAATCCCTTCACGTTCATGCAAAGGTGAGATCTGATAGAGGATCAGGATATAACATTGCCAAAAAAAACGTACAACAAAATAAAGTAAAATCATTGCAGCAAGGGTATTTTTTGGTATGTTTGGTATATATATCTGACAATATATGATGAAATAGACCCGGGGGGCATAACGTTTCAACTAGAGGCTTCCTCGCTTGAATGACATCATACGGTGGGCGAACAAATTACTGCCTAGCATTGAACGAGAAAAGCGCAACGTTATGACTATACCAAGGCAATGATGATGCATATAGGATCACTCCTGTTCAAGTGGACCGACTCCTCCTGCATCTACTATATTACTCCACACGTCGCCGCATCCCGCAATCAGCTAGAGTATTAAGTTCAAAAGAACGGAGATCCTTGATCAAGAATACATGATGTAGAGGGATACTCCAGCAATATGATGAAAACACCATCTTTTTATCCTTGATGGCAACAATACAATACGACCTCACTAACCCTACTATGTCACTGGGTGAGACACGAAGATTGGAACCCAAAACTAAGCACCTCTCCCATTGTCCAAGAAATACCACCTAGTTGGCCAAACCAACCCTTAATATTCGAAGAGAAATACAAAGATATCATACAATGCATATAAGACATTCAGAGAAGATTTCAATAATATTCAATATATAATCTATCAATAATCCACAATTCATCGGATCTCAACAACAAACTAACCGCAAAAGAATATTACATCGGATAGAACCCAAGAACAATGAGGAGAACATTGGTATGAAGAATCAAAGAGATAGAAGAGCCATCTAGTCTACTAGCTATTACCCCGTTGGGCTGAGGTAAACTACTCACGCTTCATCGGAGGGCAATAGGGTTTGATGTACCTGCCCTCTCGTTATCGAATCCCCTCCGGCAGATTGCCGGAAAAGGCCCCAAGATGGGATCTCATGGAACAGAAAAAAACAAAGGTTTTTTTGTTTGCGGCGGTGGAACGTATTTTCGTGGCTCTCGTCCTAGGGTGTGGAACTATGTGAATTATAGACGAAGAAATAGGGTCGGTGGCTCCCGAGGGGCCACAAGCCAGGGCCCCCCCTAGGGCGTCGCCCCCTACGGCTTGCCGTCCCTCGTGGGTCTTCTAACTTCGACTCCAAGCCTCGTACGTGTCTTCTGGTCCAAGAAAAATCATCATAAAGTTTTATTCCGTTTGGACTTCCGTTTGATATTCCTTTTCTGTGAAACTAAAAAAAGGAAAAATCAGGAACTGGCACTATGCTTCTAGGTTACTAGGTTAGGCCCAAAAAATAATATAAATAGCATAATATGCATATAAAACAGTCCAAAACAAGATAATATAAAAGCATGGAACAATCAAAAATTATTGATACATGGAGACTACAAGCCATCCCCAAGACTTAATTCCTTCCTGCTCTTCCTCGAGTAGGTAAAGGATTAAAAACAGAAATTTGATGGGAATGCTAAACCCCTAACCTCTTTATCCTTGTAATTTCTTTATTGTTGCCTGAACTGTTTAATCGCATAAATACAAAACAAAAGTATAATATTGACATACAACAAGAATACTTTCAAGCAATACTAATAAAGCAATCATGCTTCGCAAATAACATGGCCAATAAAAGTGATCCACTACAAATCATATCGTCTGGCTATGCTCCATCTTCATCACTCACCCAAATATTAAATCTGCACCACCCCGATGACAACCCATAATTGTTTCAGTACTTTTGATGTTTCTCAAATTTTTTAACTTTCCGCAATCATGACGTGAGCCATGGATATACACTATAAGTTGGAGATAGAATATGGTGGTTGTTTGGAGAAGAGAAAAGAAGAGATATCTCATATCACGGCGTTCAACGGGGCTATGGAGATCCCATAATAATATCATTGTGAGTAAGTAGGGATTGCCATCAACGGATGCAACTAAGCTATAAGTGTATGAAAGCTCAAAAAGAACTAGTGGGATTGCATCCACGCGTTTGCTCATGAAAGACCTAGGGCATTTTGAGGACGCCCATCATTGAATATACAAGCCAAGTTATATAAACTAAATTCCCACTAGTATATGAAAGTGACAAAACAGGAGACTCTCTATCATGAGATCATGGTGCTACTTTGAAGCACACATGTGGAAAAATGATGTATCATTGCCCCCCTTCCTCTTTTCTCTTCTCATTTTTTTAATTTTGGCTCTTTGGCCTCTCTTTTTTTCTTTTTTTTCTGTTGCTCTCTCTCTTTTTTTATTGTTTTTTTCTCCGGAGTCTCATCCCGACTTGTGGGGGAATCATAGTCTCCATCACCCTTTTCCTCACATGGGACAATGCCTAATAATGAGATCAATCAACTTTATTTTCTTACACTCAAGAATTACATAACTCGATACTTAGAACAAAAATATGACTCTATATGAATCCCTCCCGGCGTGTACCGAGATTGCAATGATCAGAGAGACATGTTAATAAAAATATGAAAGGTTGGCTTTGCCACAAATAGCGATGTCAACTACAGGATCAGGCAAAGCAATAGACAAGGATGAAGCGGTCATAATAAACGGAACGGTGGAAGTTGCATGCAATATATCTCGGAATGGCTCTGGAAATTCCATAATAGGTGGTATGGTTGCTGGTTTTGAGGAGGTTTATATGGTGGGTGTGTGCACCGGCGAAAGTGCGCGTACAAAGAGAGGCTAGCAATGGTGAGTTAGAGTGCATATAATCCATGGACTCCAACATTATCATAAAAAAACTCACATAACTTATTGCAAAGTCTATTACTATCAAACAAGTACTACACGCATGCTCCTAGGGGATGATTGGTAGGAAAACCACTCGCTCGGCCCCGCCCGCGCCACCATGAGGAATACAATCATGATAATCATTCCCTACTCTCATCAAATAACGGTTCACCATACGTTGCATGCTACGGGAATCACAAACTTTAACACAAGTATGTATACCAATCCACAATTACTCACTAGCATGAATCTAATATCACACAATCTTTTAGCTCATAAACAATGATAAGGAATCAAACTTCACATAGTATTTTCATGGAATCCTATGTGAAGTTTTGATTCCTTATGATTTTTTTGAGATATAAGATGTGATAATTAATTGCGCACCATGTATGTGGTGCGCCCTAGCTATAATAAGCAGTGGCGCACCAGATATAGGTACGCCATTAATGGCCATATTACTACTAATGGTCGCACCACACCACGTTGCGCCACTACTAACATTTTTTTTTCAAACTAGTAATGGTGCACCAGGGAAAGTGGCCTCATTTACAGTTTTAACTAGTAATGGCGCCCCCACCCCTGGGTGCCACTACTAACAATTTTTTTTTATTTTTTTTTAAAACTTTAATGGTGCCCTGGGATAGTGCGCCATTACTAGTTTTTAACTAGTAATGGCCACATCACACCCACGGTGCTCCACTACTAACAATTTTTTTTTCAAAACCTAGTATGGCGCAAACTACCCAGTGTGCGTCCCTTAGTAACCCTGCTTATCAATGCGCACTTTTGTAAAAAGTGCGCCATTACTAACTTTCCTGAGGTGGCCAAAAATTCACCAAATGCAACCCCCCTCGTGGACCCGCCTTTTCAAGTTTCCAAAAAAAAAAATGAGATTGAATGTTCAAAAAAATAAAAGAACTAAGATTTCCCATTGTGATATGTGGTCTATTTTAGCAAAATTTACAACATTGAATTTTCGACTTTTTCAAATCTTCTCGGAATTGTAAAAATGGGCATAACTTTTGCATACGAAACTCCGATAAAAAAGTTTTTTTTATTACGAAAAATCATCTACCTCTACTCGAAAATTTAGGTCGACATCAACGGGGAACCCGTTGAAATTTTAGAATCCTCAAAATCCTAACCGAAAAAAGTTACGGGCTTTCAATCTGGAGATCGCTAAAAATTCAAAGAAAAAATCAACTCATAATGTGGGCGGCACCTGCCCATGTTGCGTCCATTACCTATCTTCCCGCCTTCAAAATTCAAACTATATAAAAATAAAAACAGTAGTAATGGCGCACCTCCCAAGGTGCGCCATTACTATCGTCCCGCCTTCAAATTCAACATAAATCAAAAAATAAAGAAAAAGATAGTAATGGCGCACCTGCCCACGTGCGCCTTATATGGCCATATAATATGGCTTGGCGGGTCCTCTCCTCTTACCTCTTCATTTTCTCCTCCACTCCACCATCTCCTCCACTCCACTGCTCCTCTCCTCCACTCATCCTCCCCTCCTCTCCTCCACCATACTCCCTTCTTCCTCTCCGGCGACCTCCTTCTCCTCCTCTCCGGTGGCCTCCTCCCATCCCCTCCGGTCGACCTCCTCCTCCTCTCCTGGCTACCTCCTCCTCCCTCCTCTCCTCCCTCCCCTCATGGTGTCTTTCTCCTCCCTCCTCTCCAGTGAACTCCTCTCCGCGACCTCCTCCTCCTCTCCGGCGCTGTAGGCGGCTTCCTTCTCCGTGACCCTCCTCCTCTCCTCTCCGACGATGTAGGCGAGCTCCTCGCCGGTGACCTCCCTCCCCTCCCTCCTCTGCCTCCTCACGTTCTCTTTCCGTCTCGGCCCTCCTCATTTCGGCAAAAGAACGTATAATCCAAAACACGAGTACAAATTTGAAAAAATATCATGCCAAATAAAATGAGCAAAAAAATGAGCAAATAAAAGGGCAAAAAATCGCGTATCCGATCCTATTCAAAAGTCAAAATAGTATGGCGCACCGTGGGGTTAGAATGTGCGCCATTAAACTATTCCCGCTTCCACTTCAAAAAAATATCGACAAAAAAATAATAAAACAAAGTTTACGACTCCGAATTTCAACGAGTGGGGAAACCCCGTTGGAGATTTTTAGATCCTCAAAAACCTAACAGAAAAAAAGTACGGGGGCTTTTCAAATCTGGAGAGGCAAACAATTCAAAAAAAATCAAACTCATATGGCGCACCCTGCCCAGGGTGCGCCATTACTATCTTCCGGTCTTCAAATTCCAAATATATATAAAAAATTACAAACGTTAGTAATGGGCGGCACCTGCCCAAGGTTGCGCCATTACTAGCTTTTTCCCTGCCTTCAAATTCAAATATGAAAAAAAAATAAGAAAAAGATAGTAATGGCGCCCACTGGGCTGCCCCACGGTGCGCCATTACTATGCCCGTATATATTGGCTGCGGGGTCCTCTCCTCCTTACCTCTTTCATTTTTCTCCTCACATCCACCTCTCCTCACTGCAGCTGCTCCTCTCCTCCACTCCACTCCCCTCCTCTCCTCCACCTACTTCCCCTCCTCCTCTTCCGACGAGCTCCTCCTCCTCCTCTCGTGACCTCCTCCCCACTCCTCGCCGGCGACCTCCTCCTTCTCTCCGACCCTCCTCCTCCCTCCTCCTCCTCCTCCCCCACGGTGTTCTATTCCTCCCTCCCTCCTCTCCGGTGAAATTGTCCCCCCCCCCCCCTTTCCCCTCTCACGGCGAACCTCATCCTCCTCTCCGGTTGATGTAGGCGACCCTCTGTCGGTGACCTCCTCCTCCTCCTCTCCGACCGATGTCTGCGAGCTCTCTCCGGGGACCTCCTTCTCCCTTCCCTCCTCTCCCTCCTCACGGTCTCTCCGTGGCCCTCCTCTCTGGCAAAAGACGTTACACGATCCAAAAACGAGAACAAATTTTGAAAAAAATTTCGTGCAAAAAATGAGGCAAAAAAGGTCAAAAAAAAAATCGCGATCCAGATCCAGATTCAAAATTCAAATAGTAATGGCGGCACGTGGGGGGTTAGAATGTGCGCCATTACCTATTTCCCGCTTCCAAATTCAAAAAAAAATGACAAAAATAATAAAAAAGTTATGTCCGAAATTCAACAGGGGGAAACCCCGTTGAAGATTTTAGAATCTCAAAAACCTAACAGAAAAAAAGTTACGGGCTTTCAAATTTGGAGGGCAAAAAAATTACAAAAAATCAACTTAGTAATGGCCGGCACCTCCCATGGTGCGCCTTACTATCTTCCCGCCTTCAAATTCAACTATATAAAAAATTAACAAAAGTTAGTCAATGCGAGTCCGGCCCAAGGTGCGCCATTACTATCTTCCCCGCCTTCAAATTCAAAATAATCAAAAAAAAATGTCAATATGGCACACCTTCCCACGTGGCCATTACTAATGCCGTAATATGGCTGGGCGGGTCCCTCTCCTCCTACCTCTTCATTTTTCTTCCTCCACTGCCACCTCTCCTCCACTCCATCTCTCCGCTCCTTCTCCTCCACTCCATCTCCCCTCCTCCCTCCACCAATACTCCCTCCCTCCTCGTGTTCTACCTCCTCCTCCTCCTGGTTACCTCCTCCACGCCTCTCCGGCGACCTCCTCCTCCACGCCCTCCTCCCCACCCTCATGTTTCTCCCTCCTCTCTGGTGCTCCTCTCCGCGGACACTCCCCTCCTTCTCCGGCGAATGTGGGGCGACTCCTCTCGGTGACCTCTCCTCTCCTCTCCGATGATGGTGGCGAGCTCCCTCCGGTGACCTCCTCCTCCTCCTCCTCGTCCTCCTCACGGTTTGCTCCTCCGGCCTCCTCTCCCGCAAAAGAAACGTACAGACTCAGAAAAACAGAACAAATTTGAAAAAATATCGTGAAAACAAAAAATGACAAACAAAGGGCAAAAAAATCGCGATCCAGATCCAGATTCAAAACATTCAAAATAGTAATGGACCGCACCGTGGGGGGTGTCACATGTGCGCCATTCTCATTTTCCCGTTCCAAATTCAAAAAAAAAGAATCGCCCATTAAAAAAAATAAGAAACAATTAGGGTCCGAATTCAACAGGGCGGAAGAACCCGTTTGAAGATTGTAGAATCCTAAAAACCTACAGAAAAAAAAGTTACGGGCTTTCAAGATCTGGTAGAGGCAAAAAAATTCAAAAAAAAAATCAAATCAGTAATGGCGCACTGCCATCTGGTGCGCCATACTATCTTCCCGCCTTCAAAATCAAAACTATCATAAAAAAATGTAAAAAAAGTTAGTAATGGCGCACCGCCCCAAGGTGCGCCAGTACTATCTCGCCATCTCAAAAATCAAAATAAATCAAAAAAATAAAAAAAGATGTAATGGCGCACCTGCACACGGGGGCCATTACTATGCCGTATATATGGCTGGGCGGGTTCCTCTCCTCCTTACCTCTCTCTTCATTTTTCCTCACTCCACATCCCCTCTCCTCTCCTCTCATCCTCCTCCATCTCCCCCTATCCTCAAATACTCCCCTCCCTCTCCGCGACTCCTTATCCTGACCTTCCCCCTTGACGAACCTTCTTCCTCCCGGAATCTCCGCCATCACTCTTTCCCAACGGTCTCCCTTCGGGAGCTCCTCCTTCTCGGGCTCCTCTCTCTCCCGTACCCTCTCCTCCTCCTCCCCTCCCTACGGTTTCTCCTCCCTTCTCTCCAGTACTCCTCTCCGCGACCTGCCTCCTCCTCTCCGCGATGTCAGGGAAGCCTCTTGGTGACCTCCTCCTCCTCCCTCTCCGATGATGTAGGGCGAGCTTCCTCTCCGGTGACCCTCCTCCTCCCTCTCGCCTCCCTCCTCCTCACGGTCCTCTCATCGGCCCTCCGCTCTCGGCAAAAGAACGTCAAGACCCAAAACGAAGAACCAAATTTGAAAAAATATCCGTGCAAAAAAACAGCAAAAAAAATGAGCAAAAAAAAAGGGCAAAAAAAAATCGGATCAGATCCAGATTCAAAATTCAATAGTAATGGCGCAACTGTGGGGGTTAGAATGTGCGCCATACTATTTTCCCCGCTTCCAAATTCAAAAAAAAATCGATAACATAAGAAATAATAAAAAGTTAGGCCGATTCAACAGGGAAACCCCGTTGAAGATTTTTTAGAAGCCTGCAAAAACCTAGACAGAAAAAAAGTTACGAGGCTTTCAGATCTGGAAGAGAGTGGCAAAAAAAATTCAAAAAAAAATCAAAACTCATTAATGGCGCACCGCCCATGGTGCGCCTTCTATCTTCCCCTACTCCGCCTTCAAAATTCAAACTATAGAAAAAAATTAAAAAAGTTAGTAATGGCGCGACTGCCAAGGTGCGCCATTACTATTTCCCGCTTCAAATTCAAAATAAATAAAAAAATAAAGAAAAAACGATATAGTAATGTGCGCACCTGCCACGGATGCTGCGCTTCTATGTCCGTATATGCGCTGGGCGGGGTCCTCTCCTCCTTACCTCTTCATTTTCTCCTCCACTCCACCTTCATCCTCAACTCCATCTCTCATCTCTCCACTCCATCTCCCTCCTCTCATCCACCAAACTCCCACTCCTCCTCTCCGCGACCCTCTCTCTCCGATCTCCTCCACTCTCCGGTCACCTCCTCCCTCCCGTGGCGACCTCCTCCTCCACTCGTCTCTCCCCTACCCTCCGTTTCTCATCCCTCCTCTCCATCGGTCGAGAGTCCTCCTCCCTCCTCTCCGTGATCTCTCCTCCCCTCCTCTTCGGTGAGAGCTCCCCTCCTCCCCTCTCCTCCCCTACCCCTCACGGTATTCTACTTCTCCTCCTCCTTCCTCGGCTGAACTCTCTCTCCGGCGACCTCCTCCTCCTCTCCGGCGACTGTAGGCGACTCCTCTCCGGTGGGAACCTCCTCCTCCTCCTCTCTCGACGATGTAGGCGAGCTCCCTCCTCCGTGATTACTCTCCTTCCTCCCTTCCTCTCCTCCTCCACGGTCTCTCCTCGGCCTCCTCTCGGCCGAAAGAAATACGAAACCAAAAAACGAGACAAAATTTGAAAAAAATGCAAAAAAAGAGCAAAAAAAAAATGAGCAAAAAAAAGGGGCAAAAAAATCGCGTCCAGATCCAGATTCAAATTCAAAATAGTAATGGCGGCACCGTGGGGTTAGAATGTGCCCACCGCACATTACTATTTTCCCCTCTTCAATTCAAAAAAAATAATAATAACAAACTAATAAAAAAAGTTAGTGTTCGAATTCAACAGGGGGGAAAAAAAACCCCGTTGAAGATTTTAGAATCCTAAAACACTAACAGAACAAAAGTTACGGGCTTCAAGATCTGGAGAGGCAAAAAAATTTCAAAAAAAATCAAACTCCAGTAATGGCGCATCTGCCCATGTGCGCCATTCTATCTTCCCGCCGTAAAATTCCAAACTATATAAAAAATTAAAAAAAGTTAGGTAAGCGCACCGCCACAGGTGCGCCATTTACTAGACTTCCCAGCCTCAAAATTAACAAAATAAATCAAAAATAAAGAAAAAGATAGTAATGTGCGACACCTGCCCACGGTGCGCCATTGACTATGCCGTAATATGGCTGGGTGGGGGTCTTCTCCTACCTCTTCATTGTTCTCCTCTCACTCCACTCTCCTCCACTCCATCTCCGCCTCATCCTCCGACTCCACTCCCTCTCTCTCCATACCTCCACCTATCCCCTCCTCCTCTTCCGGCGACCTCCTCCTCCTCCTCTCCGCGTTGACCTCCTCCCCTCTCCTCTGCCGCGACCTCCTTCTCCTCTCCTGGACCTCCTCCTCCTTCCTCTCCTCCTCCCTGCGGCTCCTCCTTTTCTCCTCCCTCCTCCATCGTGAGCTCCTCTCCCCCTCTCGGTGATTCTTCTCCTCCCTCCTCTCGCGTAGCTCCTCCTCCTTCTCTCGCATCCCTCCCCCCATCAGGTTTTCGCTCCTCCCTCCTCCCGTGAACTCCTCTCCGCGACCTCCTTCCTCCTCTCGCAGGTGAGCTCCTCTCCTACCTCGCTCCCTCCTCTCGACGATGAGGTGAGGCTCCTCTCCAGCTGGACCCTCCTCCTCCTCCCGTCCTCTCCTCCTCAAAGCTCTCACTCGGCCGCTCCTTCTCCGGCAAAAGAACTACAAGATCAAAAACGAGAACAAAATTTGAAAAAATATTGTGAAAAAAACTGAGCAAAAAAAAATGAGCAAAAAAAGTCAACATCGCGATCCAGATTCCAAAATTCAAATAGTAATGGCATCACCGTGTGGGGGTTAGATGTGCGACCCATTAGATTTTCCCGCTTCCAAATTCAAAAAAAAATTGACAAAAAAATAAAAAAAAGTTATGTCCGAATTCAACCCAAGGGGGAAACCCCGTATAGATTTTATAAGTCCCAAAACTAACAGGACAAAAAGTTTATGGGTCTTTCCAGATCTGAGACGATGCAAAAAAATTACAAAAAAAATCAAAACAGTTCAGTAGAGGCTCACCTCCCATGGTGCGCCATTACTATCTTCCCGCCCTTCAAAATTCACACTCTATAAAAATGTAAAAAAAGTTATAATTGGCGCACGCTGCCCAAGGTGCGCCATTACTATCTTCCCGCCTTCAAAATTCAAATTAATCAAAACAATAAAGAAAGATAGTAATGGCGCACCCTGCCCACGGTGCGCCATTATCAATGCACGATATACGCGGGCGGGTCCTCTCCTCCTTACCTTTCATTTTCTCCTCATCCCTCTACCCACTCCTTCCACTCCATCTCCTCCTCTCTCCCTTCTCCCCATCCTTCTCCTCCAAACCATACTCCCCTCCTCTCTTCCACGGCGAACTCCTCCTCCTCCTCTCGGTGACCTCCTCCCACTCCTCTTCTGAACGACCTCCTCCCCCTCCGGCGAACCTCCTCCTCCTCACTCTCCTCCTCTACCACTCACGGTTCTCCTCCCCCTCCTCTCCCGGTGAGCTCCTCCTTCCCTCTCCCTCTCCTCCTCCTCAGCCCCCCGCCCCCCGTGATCTCCTCTTCTTCCTCCCTCGAGGCGCTCCTTACTCCTCTCCTCACCTCCCCATGCTCCTCTCCCCCGCGATTACGCACTCCTCTACTTCCGATGTAGAAGCGTCCTCCGGGCTCCTCCTCCTCCTTCGACATGTGGCGAGTTCTCTCGGTGACCTTCCTCCTCCTCCTCACCTCTGGTCTCTTCCTCGGCCCTCCTCTCCGGACAAAAGACAATCGTACAGGATCAAAAACGAGAACCACAAATTATAAAAAATATCGTTGCAAAAAAACAAGCAACAAAAATGAGCAAAAAAAAGGGCAAAAAAAATCGCGATCCAGATCCAGATTTCAAATGCAAAACTAGTAATGGCGCACCGTGGGGGTTTAGGAAAAAATGTGCGCCATTACTATTTTCTCTTCCGCTTCCAATTCAAAAAAAATCGACCACAAAAAATAAAACAAGTTAGTCACGAAGTTCAACAGGGCGAAACCCCGTTGAAGATCTTTAAATCCTCAAAACCTAACAGAAAAACAAGTTACGTGGCTTTCAAGATCTGGCAGGCAAAAAAAATAAAAAAATCAAACTCAAAAATTGGCGCACCTGCCCATGGTGCGCCATTACTATCTTCCCCCTCAAAATACAGGGACTATATAAAAAAAAATTAAAAAAAGTTAGTAATGGCGCAACCGCCCAAGGTGCGCCATTATATCCTCTCATCTTCCCCCGCCTTCAAAATTCAAAATAATCAAAAAAAAATAAAGAAAAAGAGAATGGGCGCACCTGCCCACGGTGTGGCGCATAATATGTTCCGATATATATGCTGGGCGGGTTCCTCCTCACGTTACCTCTTCATTTTTCTCCTCCACTCCACCTCTCCTCACGCCATCGCATTCCTCCTCTCCTCCACTCCATCTCCCCTCCTCTCCTCCATACCGATCCCTCCCAGCCTCTCCGGCGGACCTCCGTCTCCTCATCTCCGGTGACCTCTCCCACTCCTCTCCGGCGACCCACTCCTCTCCGGCGACTCCTCCTCCCTCCTCTCCTCCTCCCTCCCATCACGTTTTCTCCTTCCCTCCTCCTCTCGGTGAGTCTCCTCCTCCCTCCCTCTCCGGTGGATCTCCTCTCTCCCCTCTCCTAGTCCCTCGCCTGCACGGGTTGTCCTCCTTCTCTCCGGGTGAACTCTCTCCGGCGACCCTCCATCCTCTCCGGCGAGTAGGCGGCGCCTCTTGTGATCCTCCTCCTGCCCCTCTCCGGACGATGTAGGCAGCTCCTCTTCCGGTGACTCCTACTCCTCCCTCCTCTCCTCCTCAGTCTCCTCCTCGGCCCTCCCTCTCCGGCAAAAGAACGTACATAAGACCCAACAACAGAGGAACAAAATTTGAAAACAATATCGTGCAAAAAAAACGAGCAAAAAAAGCAAAAGGGCAAAAAAATCGCGATACGATCCAGATTCAAAATTCAAATAGTTAATGGCCACGTGGGGGTTAGAATGGACGCCATTACTATTTTCCCGCTTCCAAATTCAAAAAAAGAAATCGATTAAAAAATAATAAAAAAAGTTAGGTCAATTCACATGGGGAAACCCCTTTTGGTGATTGTTTTGAAGATTTTTAGAATCTTCCTCAAAAAACCTAGCAGAAAAAAAGTTACGGGGCTTTTCAGATCGGAGGAGGCAAAAAAATTCAAAAAAAATCAAACTCAGTAATGGCGCAACCTGCCCATGGGTGCGGCCATTACTATCTTCCCGCCTCAAAATTCAAATATATAAATTTAAATTTAAAAAAGTTAGTTAAGGCGCACTGCCAAGGTGCGCCATTACTATCTTCCGCTCTTCCAAAATTCAAATAAATAATAAATAAAATAGAAAAGATAGTAATGGTCGCACGCCCACGGTGCGCCAGTTACTATTGCGTATTATGGCTGGGCGGGTCCTCTCCTTCCTTAACCTCTTCAGTTTTTCTACCTCCACTCCCCCTCCTCCATCCTCTCCATTCCTCCCACTCCAATCTCCCCTCCTCTCCTCACCTATAACTCCCCTCCTCCCTCCGGCGACCTCCCCTCCTCCTCCTCTCTCCGGTGACTCTCCCCCCCCTCCCACTCTCTCGAGAACCTCCTCCTCTCTCGAGCGACCTCCTCCTCCATCCTCTCTCCCTCCCCTCAGGTTTCTCCTACCCTCCTCTTCGTGAGCTCCTCCTTCCCTCTCTCCGTGATCTCCTCCTCCCTCTCTCGGTGAGCTCCTCCGCCTCCTCCCTCCTCCCCGAGGTTCTCCCTTCTCTGGAAAGTTCTCCTCCCCGGCGACCTCCTCCTCCTCTCCGGCGATGTGGGCGAGTCCCTCTCATGGTGACCGCCTCCCCTCCTCTCCGACGATTGTAAAGGGGGCGAGCTCCTCTTCCAGTGACCTCCTCCTTCCTGCCTCCTCCCTCCTCACGGTCTCTCCTCGGCCCTCCTCTCTGGCAAAAGAACGTACAAGATACCAAAACGAGAACAAATTTGAAAAAAATATCAGTGAAAAAAAACAGCACAAAGAGCAAAAAGGGCAAAAAAAATCCGATCCAGATCCAGATTCAAAATTCCAAAATAGTAAGGCCGCACGTGGGGTAGATATGTGCGCCATTACTATTTCCTCGGCTCCAAATTCAAAAAAAGAAAATCGATAAAATAATAAAAAAGTTAGGTCCGAATTCAACAGGGGGAAACCCGTTGAGATTTTTAGAATCCTCAAAAACCGCAGAAAAAAAAGTTACGGGGCTTTCAGATCGGGAGAGCAGCAAAAAATTCAAAAAAAATCAAATCTCAGTAATGGCGCACCTGCCCATGGTGCGCCATTCTCTATCTTCCCGCCTTCAAAATTCAAACTATGAAAAAATTAAAAAAAGTTAGTAATGGCGCACGTGCCCAAGGGGCGCCATTACTATCTTCCCGCGTTCAAAATTCAAAATAAATAAAAAAAAATAAAGAAAAAGATAGTAATGGTGCACCTGCCCACGGTGCGCCATTACTATGCCGTATAATGGCTGGGCGGGGTCCTCTCCTCCTTACCTCTTTCATTTTTCTTCTACTCACTCCACTCCTCCCCATCTCTCCTCTCCTCCACTCCATCTCCCTCCTTCTCCTCCACCAACTCCTCCTCCCCTCTCCGGACTCCTCATCCTCCTCTCCGGTGACCTCCACTCCCATCTCCTCCTCCCGGACGTCCATCTCCTCCTCCTCTCGGTGACTCCTCCTCCCTCTCTCCACCCTCCTCCCCCTCTCGGTGATCTCCTCCTCCTCCTCTCCGGTTACTCCTCCTCCCTCTCTCCTCCCCCTCCCCTCACGGTACTCCCTCCTCCTCTCCGGTGACTACTCTCCGCGACCTCCTCCTCCTCTCCGCGATGTAGGCGAGCTCTCTCCGGTGACCTCCTCCTCCTCCTCTACGACAATGAGGCGAGCTCTCCCCAGTGAAATCCTCCTCCTCCTCCGTCCTCTCTCCTCACGGTCTCTCCTCGGCCCTCTCTCCGGCAAAAGAACGTACAAGACCCAAAAAACGAGAACAAAATTTGAAAAAATATCATGGAAAAAAACAGAGCAAAAAAAATGAGCCAAACAAAAGGGCAAAAAAATCGCGATCCAGATCCAGATTCAAAATTCAAAATAGTAATGGCGCACCGTGGGGGGTTAGAATGTGCGCCATTACTATTTTCCGCTTCCAAATTCAAAAAAAATCGACAAAAAATAATAAAAAAAGTTAGGTCCGAATTCAACAGGGGAAACCCCCGTTGAAGATTTTTAGAATCCTCACAAAAACCTAACAGAAAAAAGTTTACGGGGCTTTCAAGATCTGGAAGGCAAAAAAATTCAAAAAAAATCAAACTCATAATGGCGCACCTGCCCATGGTGCGCCATTAACTTCTTCCGCCTTGAAAATTCAAACTATATAAAAAATTAAAAAAGTAGTAATTGCGCACCTGCCACAAGGTGCGCCATGTACTATCTTCCCCCGCTTCAAAATTCAAATAAATCCAAAAAATAAAGAAAAAGATAGTAATGGTGCACCTGCCCACGGTGCGCCATTACGTATGCCGTACATATGGCTGACGGGGTCCTCTCCTCCTTACCTCTTCATTTTTCTCCCTCCCTCCACCTCTCCCACTCATCTCCTCCATCCTCATCTCATCTCCCTCCCTCCTCCACCATACTCTACTCCCCTTACTCCTCCGGCGACCACCTTCCTTCCTCCTTCGGTGACCTCCTCCCACCTTTCCTCTGGCGACCTCCTCCTCCTCTCTCTCAGGCGAACCTCCTCCTCCCTCCTCTCCTCTCCTCCCTCACGGTTTCTCCTCCCTCCCTCCCGCGGTGAGCTCCTCCTCCCCCTCCTCTCCGGTGATCTCCTTCTCCCTCCTCTCTGTGAGCTCACCTCATCCCTCCTCTCCTCCCCTCCCCTCATGGTTCTCTCCCTCCCTCCTTCCGGGAACTCCTCTCCGGCGACCTCCTCCTCCCTCCGGCGATGTAGGCGAGCCTCCTCTCGGTGACCTCCTCTCCTCCTCCTTCCGACGGTAGGTGAGATCCTCTCCAGTACCCTCTCTCCTCCTCCCTACCTCTCCTCCTCACGGTCTCTCCTTCGGCCCTCCTTCCGGCAAAGAACATACAAGATCCAAAAGAGAACAAAATTTGAAAAATATCAATGGAAAAAAACGAGCAAAAAAAAAAATCGAGCAAAAAAGGGCAAAAACATCGCGATCTCCAGATTCAAAATTCAAAATAGTAGATGGCACACCGTGGGGGGTTAGAATGTGCGCCATTACTATTTTCCCCGCTTCCAATTCAAAAAAAAATTGACAAAAAATAATAAAAAAGTTAGGTCGAATTCAAAATGGGGAAACCCCGTTGAAGAGTTTAGAATCCACAAAAACCTAAAAGAAAAAGTTATGGGCTTTTCAAGAATCTGGAGGCAAAAAAATTCAAAAAAAACAAACTCATAATGGCGCACCTGCCATGGTGCGCTTACTATCTTCCCGCCTTCAAAATTCAACTATATAAAGAAATGAAAAAAAGTTAGTATGGCGCCGTGCCCAGGTGCGCCATTACTATCTTCCCGCCTTCAAAATTCAAAATAAATCAACAAATAAGAAAAGATAGTAATGGCGCACTGCCCACGGTGCGCCATACTATGCCGTATATATGGCTGGGCGGGGTCCTCTCCTCCTTACCCCTCTTCATTTTTTCCTCCATCTACCACTCCTCACCCATTCTCCCTCCCTCTCATCCATCTCCACCATCATCTCTCCTCCACTACTCCCCTCCTCCTCTCCGGCGACCTCCTCCTCATCCTCTCCGGTGACCTCCTCCACTCCTCTTCGAGAACTCCTCCTCCTCCGGCGACCTCCGCCTCCCTCCTCTCTCTCCTCTCCCCCAACGGTTTCTCCTCCCTCTCCTCTCCGGTGAGCTCTCTCCCCCTCTCAGTGATCTCTCCTTCCTCCTCTCTCCTCCTCCGATGCTCCTCCTCCCTCCTCTCCTCCCCTCCCTCATGGTTTCTCCTTCCTCCTCTCCGGTGAAACTCTCTTCGGCGACATCCTCTCCTCTCCTCCGGCGATGTATGCGAGCTCCTCTCCGGTGACCCTCCTCCTCCTCTCCGACGATGTAGGCGAGCTCCTCCAGTGACCTCCTCCTCCTCCCTCCTCTCTCCTCACGGTCTCTCCTCGGCCCTCCTCTCCGGCAAAAAGAATGTACAGGTCCAAAAACGAGAACAAAATTTGAAAAAAACTATCGTGCAAAAAACAAGCAAAAAAAATGAGCAAAAAAAAGGGCAAAAAAAGTCGCGATCCAGACCAGATTCAAAATCAAAATAGTATGGCGCACCGTGGGGGTTAGAATGTGCGCCATTACTATTTTCCCGCTTCAAATTCAAAAAAAAAAATCGACAAAAAATAATATAAAAAAGTTAGGTCCGAATTCAACAGGGGGAAACCCGTTGAAGATCTTTAGAATCCTCAAAAACCTAACAAAAAAAGTTACGGGGCTTTCAATCAGATCTGGAAGAGGCAAAAAAATTCAAAAAAAAATCAAACTCAAAAATGGCGCACCTGCCCATGGTGCGCATTACTATCTTCCCCACTTCAAAATACAGACTATATAAAAAATTCAAAAAGTTAGTAATGGCGCCCCTGCCCAAGGTGCCATACTATCTTCCATCTTCCGCCTCAAAATTCAAAATAATCAAAAAAAATAAAGAAAAAGATAGTAATGGCGACACCTGCCCACGGTTGCGCCATTACTATGCCGTATATATGGCTGGGGCGGGTCCTCTCCACCTTCCTCTTCTCATTTTTCCCTCCACTCCACCTCTCCTCCATCCATCTCTCCTTATATCATCTCCCCCCTTCCTCATCACTATACTCCCCTCCTCCTATCCGCGACCTCGCTCCTCCTCCTCTCGGTGACTCTCCACTCCTCCGCAACTCCCCACTCTCCGGCAACCTCCTCTCCCTCCTCTCACTCCCTCCCCTCAACGTTCTCTCTCCCTCTCTCCGATTGGCATCATCCCTCCCTACCTCTTCGAGTGATCTCTTCCTACCTCCTCTCCGTGAGCTCCATCTCTCCTCCTCTCACGGTTTGTCCCCTCATCTCCGGTGAACTCCTCTACGCGCGACTCCTCCTCTACTCCGGCAGGTTTGTAGGCTGAGCGCCTCTCTGGTGACCTCTCATCCTCCCTCTCGACGATTGTAGGGGAGCTCCTCTCCGGTGAACCTCCTCCCTCCTCCTTCCTCCTCATTCTCCCTCGGCCCTCCTCTCCGCAAAAACGTACAAGACCCAAACGAGAACAACAATTAATGAAAAAATAGCGTGCAAAAAACCGATCCAAAAAAAGGGCAAAAAAAATCGCGATCCAGATCCAGATTCAAATTCAAAATCGTAATGTGCGCACGTGGGGTTAGAAATGTCGCCATTACTATTTTCCCGCGTCCAAATTCAAAAAAAGAAACGATCAAAAATAATACAAAAAGTTAGGTTCCGAATTCAACAGGGGGAAACCCCGTTGACGATTTTTAGAATCCTCAAAACCCTAGCGAAAAAAAGTTAGCGGGGCTTTCAAGATCTGGAGAGGCCAAAAAATTCAAAAAAAATCAAACTCAGTAAATGCGCACATGCCCATGGTGCGCCATTCTATCTTCCCATCTTCCCCTCCCCCCCTTCCCGCCTTCAAAATTCAAACTATATAATTTTTTTTAAAAAAGTTAGTATGTCGCACCTGCCCAAGGTGCGCCATTACTATCTTCCCCCGTTCAAAATTCAAATAATCAAAAAAATAAGAAAAGATAGGAATGGTGCAACTGCCCACTGCGACCATACTATGCCGTATATTGGCTTGCGGGTCCTCTCCTCCTTACCTCTTCATTTTTTACTCTCCACTCTCACCTCTCCTCCACTCCATCTCCTCCTCTCCTCCATCTCCTCCTCTCCTCCACTCCTTCTCCCCTCCTCTCCTCCACCCATACTCCCCTTCCTCCTCTCGCACCTCCTCCTCCTCCTCTCCCGGTGACCTCCTCCCCTCTCTCCGGCGCTCTCCTCCTCCTCGCCGGACCTCCTCCTCCCTCCTCCTCCCCCCTCCCCTCACGGTTTCTCCTCCCTCCTCTTCGGTGAGCTCCGCCTCCCCCTCTCTCCGGGGATCTCCTCCTCCTGCTCTCCGGTGAGCTCCTTCCTCCCTCCTCTCCGGTGAACTACTCTCCGGCGACCCCTCCTCCTCTCCGGCGATGTGGGCGCGCTCCACTCCGTGACCTCCTCCTCCTCCTCTTTTCCGACGGTAGGCGTAGCTCCTCTCCAGTGACCCTCCTCCTCCTCCCTCCTCAAAAAAAAAAAAAAATCCCCTCACGGTCCTCACTCCTCGGCCCTCCCTCCGGCAAAAACGTACAAGATCCAAATAAAGAAACAAAATTTAAAAAGAATATCATGAAAAAAACAGCAATCAAAAGGTCCAAAAATCGCGATCCGAGATCCAGATTCAAAATTCAAACTAGTAAATGGCCGCACCGTGGCGGTTAGAATGTGCGCCATTCTATTTCCTTTTCCTGCTTCCTCCAAATTCAAAAAAATTGACAAAAAAATAATAAAAAGTTAGGTCCGAATTCACAGGGGTAAACCCCCGTTGAGATTTTTAGCATCCTCAAACACCTAACAAAAAAAGTTACGGCTTTTCAAGATCTGGACGCTGCAAAAAAAATCACACTCAGTAATGTGCACCTGCCCATGTGCGCCATTACTATCTCTTCCACGCCGTCACAATTCAAACTAGATAAAAAATTTAAAAAAAGTTAGAGTATTGCGCGCCCTGCCCAAGGTGCGACCATTTAGTGCTTCCCGCCTTCAAAATTCAAATAAATCAAAAAATAAAGAAAAAGATAGGAATGGTGGCACCTGCCCACGTGGCATTACTAATGCCGTATATTGGCTGGGCGGGGTCCCTCTCTTCCTTCCCCTCTTCATTTTTCTCACTCCACTCCACCTCTCCTCCACTCCATCTTCTCCTCCTCTCCTCCACTCCATCTCGCCTCCCTCCTCTCCTCCACCATACTCCGCCCCCCCCTCCTCTCCGGCGACCTCCTCCTCCTCCCTCCGGTGCCCAGCATCCTCCCAACTCCTCTTCGCCAACCTCTCCTCCTCCTCTCTCCGGGACCTCATCCGAGTGGGAGGAGGTCACCGGAGAGGAGGAGGAGGAGGTCGCCGGAGAGGAGGAGGGGAGTATGGTGGAGGAGAGGAGGGGAGATGGAGTGGAGGAGAGGAGGAGATGGAGTGGAGGAGAGGTGGAGTGGAGGAGAAAAATGAAGAGGTAAGGAAGAGAGGACCCCGCCCAGCCATATATACGGCATAGTAATGGCGCACCGTGGGCAGGTGCACCATTCCTATCTTTTTCTTTATTTTTTTGATTTATTTTGAATTTTGAAGGCGGGAAGATACTAATGGCGCACCTTGGGCAGGTGCGCAATTACTAACTTTTTTTAAATTTTTTATATAGTTTGAATTTTGAAGGCGGGAAGATAGTAATGGCGCACCATGGGCAGGTGCGCCATTACTGAGTTTGATTTTTTTTGCCTCTCCAGATCTTGAAAGCCCCGTAACTTTTTTTCTGTTAGGTTTTTGAGGATTCTAAAAATCTTCAACGGGGTTTCCCCCTGTTGAATTCGGACCTAACTTTTTTTATTATTTTTTGTCAATTTTTTTTGAATTTGGAAGCAGGAAAATAGTAATGGCGCACATTCTAACCGCCACGGTGCGCCATTACTATTTTGAATTTTGAATCTGGATCTGGATCGCGATTTTTTTGCCCTTTTGTTTTGCTCGTTTTTTTCCATGATATTTTTTCAAATTTTGTTCTCTTTTTTGGATCTTGTACGTTCTTTTGCCGGAGAGGAGGGCCGAGGAGAGACCGTGAGGAGGAGAGGAGGGAGGAGGAGGAGGTCACTGGAGAGGAGCTCGCCTACATCGTCGGAGAGGAGGAGGAGGAGGTCACCGGAGTGGAGCTCGCCCACATCGCCGGAGAGGAGGAGGAGGTCGCCGGAGAGTAGTTCACCGGAGAGGAGGGAGGAGGAGCTCACCGGAGAGCAGGGAGGAGGAGATCACCGG
>CM022297.1:210112986-210141328 GCA_011799875.1 Thinopyrum elongatum | reverse complement strand
ATCCAAAAGTAAAGGGGGACGACGATGGGGACGATTGGCAGAGAAAGTTATGGGGTGGACTAATAACAGTGCAATGGAAGTACAGCCCGAGACCTAAACAACTTAGGAGACACAACTCTAATCAACAAAATTGGGTGAATTGTGGGCAAGGGATGGGGAAAGTTATGCGAAAATAGGTTAGGAGACTGAATTCAACTCGAGAAGATCCAAAGGTGCCAAATAATTATGAGTCAATGAGTGGAAATATTTTGTGAGGGGTGTCAATAGCTACAAACGAGCAAAGAACGGCAAAATCGAGTCCGCAGAATTAGGTGTGGCCGAAACAAAAATTCCAGCCGGTCATTTTTTACACGGTACGGACGTCAGGAAGAGACGCATGTTTCGGGATGGACATCCGGAATCCAAATCTGTGATTTTCGTTCTGTGGGTGGTTCCGATTGTCCTGTAAAAGGCCGCGTCCGGGGCTTCGGAGGGTCCGCTGGTCCTAAAGTGCTGGTCGTCCTGGTGGGTCGGGGTCAACGCGGGATTGAGATCCGAACATGATTTGGTCGAATTTGGGGAATTTTCCGGGTCAAAATGAGAAATTTCATGATGAAAAGTGGGGAAACTGGTGGATATGCTAATCCACTTTAAACACAGCCAAGCCATGTATCAAATTCACAAAACATCCTCAATCACAAAAAAATTGAGGCTATTTTTGGTGGGATTTTTCAAAATTTAGACGACATCAAGCAAAATTTCAGGGCCTCAAAAACGGTCGGGAGACTCAATTCGTAGGATCAACGTGGCTCTTGATACCAATATAGTAGGGTGTGAACATAGGGGGCGGATTTTTTCCCGATTGGAGTGGGGATTTCCCGAAGACCACACGCAGAACCAGGTGAAAACAAGAGGAACACTCAATTGCGAATCCCATCACACCTTGCTACTCCACATACACAAAGAGGAGATAAAGGTTCCAAATCACACAAGAAGATACAAGAGGTAACCCGGTTCGTCCCAATCCTTGAGGAGTTTGGGTCTTGAATCCTTGGAGTATCTTCCCCTAGATGTCTCTTGCTCCAATAGGATCTTCTCCAATGGATGTCTTGAGCTCCAATGGAGTGTAAATCAATCTCACTCTCCCTCAAGAGGCGATGGGGTGGGAGCAAAGCTCACATACAAAATGACTATCTATTTGCTAACCCAAAAAGAGGACGGGAGGTCTAGTTATTGTCTGAGCCACGCAGGGGTAATGGGAGAGGGATACAAGGTCAAAGGCCCCGGATACCACCGGGCAGGCGTCGGACGTCCGAGGGACTTCGGTCTTCCGGTGGCATCGCTGGGGTCCTGACGTCTGGAGGGCGTCAACTTCCGACGTTCTTCTCTGGACATGTGTCGCCGGATTTCCTTAGGTGGTCGGATCGTCCGTGGTTGTAAGTAATGTCGATTGATTTTCGGCTTCTCCTTAGTCCATCCGGCAGTTATGTTCATCTATGCGGTTCTCGCTGGCTGCCAGGCGTGGTTCGCATTCGGACTCCAGTGGATCGTCGGATCCGGCGTCTAGCTTTGCTTGCAGCTCTAACTAGCTACCGCTACCTTCTTTGTCTTCGCTTCCACGCTTCCCGTCCCCCCCCTCGGCGGATGGTGTAGGTATTCTTGGCGCTTGCACCCTCCTCATCATTCCGAACTCCGGCAATACCTATGCTGCACACGAGGATGTCAAGTAGTATACCATCCTCAATGTGTCAATTGAACCACGTGCAAAGGAGATGATCCCCTCTTTAAGGTCTGTGAAGTATGGGTCCCATGTGTCACTTGCCAAACCGACTCTTTTGACATGGTTATGTCGGTAGGATCCCGCATTAGTTAATACCCTGCTCCTCTAACAACAACAACACATGGCTCAAAAAAACCTGCTCACGTCCTCAAAAACCAACTACTGCTCGAGCTCTGGTCCCGCTGTCGGCCGCTCCTTGTGCAAGCCTTGCATTTCATGACTAACAGGTTGACAATGGTGTGGGACCGGATGTCAAGAAACCAGGAAGGAGCATTTTTTTATAGTTGTACACAGATAAGGAGGCCTTGCGTATGTACGGCTATGGCCCGGTGGTCCCTATCTGTCATCCTCTCCAGTAAAGTCATCGCCTGATTCGTCATGTTTGTTGACCATGTTTGACAACTTGAGATGGCGGGCCACGGCGAGCGCCCCTAACTCGAACGTGGATGACGGAGAGGGCCTCATGGTGCCCACCTGATGGTCCATGCACTGCCCGGCTGCTTCATTCAGGATCCATGATATCGTGCCACATGTCCATGATAGCATTGTCGTTCGCGAATTGTTCGCTGGTGATTCTTCGGTCCCTCTCTAGCCCGTTGCTCATTTGAGAACCAAGGTTTACGCACTGGTCCCTCCTGCGCTTGTCGGAATGCTGATTCCGGCGGTGCTGGTAGCTCTTTTCGCCATTAGGGCGTCGAAGTGCAGCCGCACCTCGCTCTATGGTGAACACGGCATGAAACCGGCTTGTGGCGGTGGCGTCCCCGCCTCCGGCTTATCCTCGTCGGAACCCCGTCCATCGTTGTTTTTCGTTGCTGACTCGGCTTAGCTCGCTTGCGAGCCAGCATGTCCCGGCTGCTGGAACCCATACCGCTGCCAGCCCAAGTCCCTGCCTGCCCTGGCCCACCCAACCCCTTCTCCCCCCCCGCAAACACTAACCGCTGTCCACCTGAACAGTCAGAGCCTGCCGCCGTTTCCAGTGCAGGCGACACTGCTCTGAGTCAAACGACACAACGTCGTTCGCTACCATACCAACGTCTGCCGCCCACATTATGATACAAAATAAAAACACGGTTTGCCGAGCGGCGACTTCTGCCACCCCCTCCGTCCCCTCTGCTGCCACCATTGCTATATTACTGTTGCGGCCACCATAGCCGCAGTCATCCGCCTCTGTTCCCTTTCTCCTCTCCACATTACTTTCTCCCATCCCCCACCATGCTTCCTCGTTGCTCCAACGCTCTCTGGACGGGCGGACGACGACCAGAAGAAGAGAATGTCGCCATTGCTGCCCGACTGGTGCAGGCAGCCCCTAGAGGTGCACGATGTCCCAATGGAGAACAAACGGTCGTTGATACCCGCGCCACCTCCTCCTCCGTGCCATCTCGCCGTTGCAGTGCACCAGTGACCATTGGTGAGGCACACGCCCCATACATGGACTGGTGATGCAGAAGCCTAGGAGCATTCCAGAGTCGCAAACGACGCTGCCTACAAAACCACCATTCCTCAAGGAGCATGCTACGTCCTGTCTTGCGTTGGTTTTTTTTTTTTCTGTTGAAGAGGAAAGGGTGATCAGCAAAGTAGAGATAATATTTCCTCAGTTAAGAACCAAGGTATGAATCAGTAGCGAAGTACAAGCAAGTCCACAATCTATCACCGCATAAACAATCAAACACTTGCCCACGCGATAAGGTTGTCAATCCCTTCACGTTCATGCAAAGGTGAGATCTGATAGAGGATCAGGATATAACATTGCCAAAAAAAACGTACAACAAAATAAAGTAAAATCATTGCAGCAAGGGTATTTTTTGGTATGTTTGGTATATATATCTGACAATATATGATGAAATAGACCCGGGGGGCATAACGTTTCAACTAGAGGCTTCCTCGCTTGAATGACATCATACGGTGGGCGAACAAATTACTGCCTAGCATTGAACGAGAAAAGCGCAACGTTATGACTATACCAAGGCAATGATGATGCATATAGGATCACTCCTGTTCAAGTGGACCGACTCCTCCTGCATCTACTATATTACTCCACACGTCGCCGCATCCCGCAATCAGCTAGAGTATTAAGTTCAAAAGAACGGAGATCCTTGATCAAGAATACATGATGTAGAGGGATACTCCAGCAATATGATGAAAACACCATCTTTTTATCCTTGATGGCAACAATACAATACGACCTCACTAACCCTACTATGTCACTGGGTGAGACACGAAGATTGGAACCCAAAACTAAGCACCTCTCCCATTGTCCAAGAAATACCACCTAGTTGGCCAAACCAACCCTTAATATTCGAAGAGAAATACAAAGATATCATACAATGCATATAAGACATTCAGAGAAGATTTCAATAATATTCAATATATAATCTATCAATAATCCACAATTCATCGGATCTCAACAACAAACTAACCGCAAAAGAATATTACATCGGATAGAACCCAAGAACAATGAGGAGAACATTGGTATGAAGAATCAAAGAGATAGAAGAGCCATCTAGTCTACTAGCTATTACCCCGTTGGGCTGAGGTAAACTACTCACGCTTCATCGGAGGGCAATAGGGTTTGATGTACCTGCCCTCTCGTTATCGAATCCCCTCCGGCAGATTGCCGGAAAAGGCCCCAAGATGGGATCTCATGGAACAGAAAAAAACAAAGGTTTTTTTGTTTGCGGCGGTGGAACGTATTTTCGTGGCTCTCGTCCTAGGGTGTGGAACTATGTGAATTATAGACGAAGAAATAGGGTCGGTGGCTCCCGAGGGGCCACAAGCCAGGGCCCCCCCTAGGGCGTCGCCCCCTACGGCTTGCCGTCCCTCGTGGGTCTTCTAACTTCGACTCCAAGCCTCGTACGTGTCTTCTGGTCCAAGAAAAATCATCATAAAGTTTTATTCCGTTTGGACTTCCGTTTGATATTCCTTTTCTGTGAAACTAAAAAAAGGAAAAATCAGGAACTGGCACTATGCTTCTAGGTTACTAGGTTAGGCCCAAAAAATAATATAAATAGCATAATATGCATATAAAACAGTCCAAAACAAGATAATATAAAAGCATGGAACAATCAAAAATTATTGATACATGGAGACTACAAGCCATCCCCAAGACTTAATTCCTTCCTGCTCTTCCTCGAGTAGGTAAAGGATTAAAAACAGAAATTTGATGGGAATGCTAAACCCCTAACCTCTTTATCCTTGTAATTTCTTTATTGTTGCCTGAACTGTTTAATCGCATAAATACAAAACAAAAGTATAATATTGACATACAACAAGAATACTTTCAAGCAATACTAATAAAGCAATCATGCTTCGCAAATAACATGGCCAATAAAAGTGATCCACTACAAATCATATCGTCTGGCTATGCTCCATCTTCATCACTCACCCAAATATTAAATCTGCACCACCCCGATGACAACCCATAATTGTTTCAGTACTTTTGATGTTTCTCAAATTTTTTAACTTTCCGCAATCATGACGTGAGCCATGGATATACACTATAAGTTGGAGATAGAATATGGTGGTTGTTTGGAGAAGAGAAAAGAAGAGATATCTCATATCACGGCGTTCAACGGGGCTATGGAGATCCCATAATAATATCATTGTGAGTAAGTAGGGATTGCCATCAACGGATGCAACTAAGCTATAAGTGTATGAAAGCTCAAAAAGAACTAGTGGGATTGCATCCACGCGTTTGCTCATGAAAGACCTAGGGCATTTTGAGGACGCCCATCATTGAATATACAAGCCAAGTTATATAAACTAAATTCCCACTAGTATATGAAAGTGACAAAACAGGAGACTCTCTATCATGAGATCATGGTGCTACTTTGAAGCACACATGTGGAAAAATGATGTATCATTGCCCCCCTTCCTCTTTTCTCTTCTCATTTTTTTAATTTTGGCTCTTTGGCCTCTCTTTTTTTCTTTTTTTTCTGTTGCTCTCTCTCTTTTTTTATTGTTTTTTTCTCCGGAGTCTCATCCCGACTTGTGGGGGAATCATAGTCTCCATCACCCTTTTCCTCACATGGGACAATGCCTAATAATGAGATCAATCAACTTTATTTTCTTACACTCAAGAATTACATAACTCGATACTTAGAACAAAAATATGACTCTATATGAATCCCTCCCGGCGTGTACCGAGATTGCAATGATCAGAGAGACATGTTAATAAAAATATGAAAGGTTGGCTTTGCCACAAATAGCGATGTCAACTACAGGATCAGGCAAAGCAATAGACAAGGATGAAGCGGTCATAATAAACGGAACGGTGGAAGTTGCATGCAATATATCTCGGAATGGCTCTGGAAATTCCATAATAGGTGGTATGGTTGCTGGTTTTGAGGAGGTTTATATGGTGGGTGTGTGCACCGGCGAAAGTGCGCGTACAAAGAGAGGCTAGCAATGGTGAGTTAGAGTGCATATAATCCATGGACTCCAACATTATCATAAAAAAACTCACATAACTTATTGCAAAGTCTATTACTATCAAACAAGTACTACACGCATGCTCCTAGGGGATGATTGGTAGGAAAACCACTCGCTCGGCCCCGCCCGCGCCACCATGAGGAATACAATCATGATAATCATTCCCTACTCTCATCAAATAACGGTTCACCATACGTTGCATGCTACGGGAATCACAAACTTTAACACAAGTATGTATACCAATCCACAATTACTCACTAGCATGAATCTAATATCACACAATCTTTTAGCTCATAAACAATGATAAGGAATCAAACTTCACATAGTATTTTCATGGAATCCTATGTGAAGTTTTGATTCCTTATGATTTTTTTGAGATATAAGATGTGATAATTAATTGCGCACCATGTATGTGGTGCGCCCTAGCTATAATAAGCAGTGGCGCACCAGATATAGGTACGCCATTAATGGCCATATTACTACTAATGGTCGCACCACACCACGTTGCGCCACTACTAACATTTTTTTTTCAAACTAGTAATGGTGCACCAGGGAAAGTGGCCTCATTTACAGTTTTAACTAGTAATGGCGCCCCCACCCCTGGGTGCCACTACTAACAATTTTTTTTTATTTTTTTTTAAAACTTTAATGGTGCCCTGGGATAGTGCGCCATTACTAGTTTTTAACTAGTAATGGCCACATCACACCCACGGTGCTCCACTACTAACAATTTTTTTTTCAAAACCTAGTATGGCGCAAACTACCCAGTGTGCGTCCCTTAGTAACCCTGCTTATCAATGCGCACTTTTGTAAAAAGTGCGCCATTACTAACTTTCCTGAGGTGGCCAAAAATTCACCAAATGCAACCCCCCTCGTGGACCCGCCTTTTCAAGTTTCCAAAAAAAAAAATGAGATTGAATGTTCAAAAAAATAAAAGAACTAAGATTTCCCATTGTGATATGTGGTCTATTTTAGCAAAATTTACAACATTGAATTTTCGACTTTTTCAAATCTTCTCGGAATTGTAAAAATGGGCATAACTTTTGCATACGAAACTCCGATAAAAAAGTTTTTTTTATTACGAAAAATCATCTACCTCTACTCGAAAATTTAGGTCGACATCAACGGGGAACCCGTTGAAATTTTAGAATCCTCAAAATCCTAACCGAAAAAAGTTACGGGCTTTCAATCTGGAGATCGCTAAAAATTCAAAGAAAAAATCAACTCATAATGTGGGCGGCACCTGCCCATGTTGCGTCCATTACCTATCTTCCCGCCTTCAAAATTCAAACTATATAAAAATAAAAACAGTAGTAATGGCGCACCTCCCAAGGTGCGCCATTACTATCGTCCCGCCTTCAAATTCAACATAAATCAAAAAATAAAGAAAAAGATAGTAATGGCGCACCTGCCCACGTGCGCCTTATATGGCCATATAATATGGCTTGGCGGGTCCTCTCCTCTTACCTCTTCATTTTCTCCTCCACTCCACCATCTCCTCCACTCCACTGCTCCTCTCCTCCACTCATCCTCCCCTCCTCTCCTCCACCATACTCCCTTCTTCCTCTCCGGCGACCTCCTTCTCCTCCTCTCCGGTGGCCTCCTCCCATCCCCTCCGGTCGACCTCCTCCTCCTCTCCTGGCTACCTCCTCCTCCCTCCTCTCCTCCCTCCCCTCATGGTGTCTTTCTCCTCCCTCCTCTCCAGTGAACTCCTCTCCGCGACCTCCTCCTCCTCTCCGGCGCTGTAGGCGGCTTCCTTCTCCGTGACCCTCCTCCTCTCCTCTCCGACGATGTAGGCGAGCTCCTCGCCGGTGACCTCCCTCCCCTCCCTCCTCTGCCTCCTCACGTTCTCTTTCCGTCTCGGCCCTCCTCATTTCGGCAAAAGAACGTATAATCCAAAACACGAGTACAAATTTGAAAAAATATCATGCCAAATAAAATGAGCAAAAAAATGAGCAAATAAAAGGGCAAAAAATCGCGTATCCGATCCTATTCAAAAGTCAAAATAGTATGGCGCACCGTGGGGTTAGAATGTGCGCCATTAAACTATTCCCGCTTCCACTTCAAAAAAATATCGACAAAAAAATAATAAAACAAAGTTTACGACTCCGAATTTCAACGAGTGGGGAAACCCCGTTGGAGATTTTTAGATCCTCAAAAACCTAACAGAAAAAAAGTACGGGGGCTTTTCAAATCTGGAGAGGCAAACAATTCAAAAAAAATCAAACTCATATGGCGCACCCTGCCCAGGGTGCGCCATTACTATCTTCCGGTCTTCAAATTCCAAATATATATAAAAAATTACAAACGTTAGTAATGGGCGGCACCTGCCCAAGGTTGCGCCATTACTAGCTTTTTCCCTGCCTTCAAATTCAAATATGAAAAAAAAATAAGAAAAAGATAGTAATGGCGCCCACTGGGCTGCCCCACGGTGCGCCATTACTATGCCCGTATATATTGGCTGCGGGGTCCTCTCCTCCTTACCTCTTTCATTTTTCTCCTCACATCCACCTCTCCTCACTGCAGCTGCTCCTCTCCTCCACTCCACTCCCCTCCTCTCCTCCACCTACTTCCCCTCCTCCTCTTCCGACGAGCTCCTCCTCCTCCTCTCGTGACCTCCTCCCCACTCCTCGCCGGCGACCTCCTCCTTCTCTCCGACCCTCCTCCTCCCTCCTCCTCCTCCTCCCCCACGGTGTTCTATTCCTCCCTCCCTCCTCTCCGGTGAAATTGTCCCCCCCCCCCCCTTTCCCCTCTCACGGCGAACCTCATCCTCCTCTCCGGTTGATGTAGGCGACCCTCTGTCGGTGACCTCCTCCTCCTCCTCTCCGACCGATGTCTGCGAGCTCTCTCCGGGGACCTCCTTCTCCCTTCCCTCCTCTCCCTCCTCACGGTCTCTCCGTGGCCCTCCTCTCTGGCAAAAGACGTTACACGATCCAAAAACGAGAACAAATTTTGAAAAAAATTTCGTGCAAAAAATGAGGCAAAAAAGGTCAAAAAAAAAATCGCGATCCAGATCCAGATTCAAAATTCAAATAGTAATGGCGGCACGTGGGGGGTTAGAATGTGCGCCATTACCTATTTCCCGCTTCCAAATTCAAAAAAAAATGACAAAAATAATAAAAAAGTTATGTCCGAAATTCAACAGGGGGAAACCCCGTTGAAGATTTTAGAATCTCAAAAACCTAACAGAAAAAAAGTTACGGGCTTTCAAATTTGGAGGGCAAAAAAATTACAAAAAATCAACTTAGTAATGGCCGGCACCTCCCATGGTGCGCCTTACTATCTTCCCGCCTTCAAATTCAACTATATAAAAAATTAACAAAAGTTAGTCAATGCGAGTCCGGCCCAAGGTGCGCCATTACTATCTTCCCCGCCTTCAAATTCAAAATAATCAAAAAAAAATGTCAATATGGCACACCTTCCCACGTGGCCATTACTAATGCCGTAATATGGCTGGGCGGGTCCCTCTCCTCCTACCTCTTCATTTTTCTTCCTCCACTGCCACCTCTCCTCCACTCCATCTCTCCGCTCCTTCTCCTCCACTCCATCTCCCCTCCTCCCTCCACCAATACTCCCTCCCTCCTCGTGTTCTACCTCCTCCTCCTCCTGGTTACCTCCTCCACGCCTCTCCGGCGACCTCCTCCTCCACGCCCTCCTCCCCACCCTCATGTTTCTCCCTCCTCTCTGGTGCTCCTCTCCGCGGACGACTCTCGCCTCCTCTCCGGCGATGTAGGGAGCGATCTCTCGGTGACCTCCTCCTCTCCTCTCCGACGAGGTGGCTGAGCTCCCTCCGGTTGACCTCCTCCTCCTCCCTCCTTCGCTCCTCACGGTTTGCTCCTCGGCCCTCCTCTCCGGCAAAAGAACGTACGAGACTCAGAAAAACGAAGAACAAATTTGAAAAATATTCGTGAAAAGACAAAAAAATGAGCAAACAAAGGGCAAAAAAATCGCGATCCAGATCCAGATTCAAAACTTCAAATAGTAATGGCGCACGTGGGGGTGTAACATGGCGCCATTACTCATTTTCCCGCTTCCAAATTCAAAAAAGAAAGAAACGCCCAAAAAAAAATAAAAACAAGTTAGGTCCGAATTCAAAGGGCGGAAGAACCCGGTTTAAGATTTAGATCTCAAAAACCTAGACAGAAAAAAGTTACGGGCTTTCCAAGATCTGTAGAGGCAAAAAAAGAAAAAAAAAATCAAAACTCATAATGGCGCACTTCCCAGTGGTGCGCCATTCCTATCTTCCCGCCTTCAAAATCAAACTATTAAAAAAAATTAAAAAAGTTAGTAAGGCGCACCGCCCCCAAGTGCCCATACTATCTCCCATTCAAAATTCAACAATAAATCAAAAAAATAAAGAAAAAGATGTAATGGCGCACCTGCACACGGTTGGCGCCATTACTATGCCGTATATATGGCTGGGCGGGTGTCCTCTCCTCCTTACTCTCTCTATTTTCCTCCTCCACTACCCCACTCCTCCACTCCTCCTCCTCCATCTCCCCCTCCTCAACATCTCCCCTCCCCTCTCCGGCACCTCCCTATCCTCCGGACCACTCTCGACAACCTCTACCCCTCTCGCACATCCTCCGCTCTCCTTCCTCCCTGGTTCTCCCCTCCGGAGCTCCTCCGCTTATGGTGCTCCTTCCTCTCTCCGGTGACCTCTCCTCACCCTCCCCTCCCAACGGTTTCTCCTCCCTTCTCTCGTAACTCTCCCGACGACCTCACTCCTCCCTCTCCGCGATGTAGGGAAGCCTCTCTGGTGACCTCCTCCTCCTCCCTCTCCGATGATGTGGGCGAGCTTCCTCTTCCGGTGACCCTCTCTCCTCCTTCGCCCTCCTCTCCTCCTCACGGTCCTCTCTCGGCCCTCCCTCTCGGCAAAAGAACGTACAAGACCCAAAAAACAAGAACAAATTTGAAAAAATATCCGTGCAAAAAAACTAAGCAAAAAAAATGAGCAAAAAAAAAGGGCAAAAAAAAATCGCTGATCAGATCCGATTCAAAATAAAAGTAATGGCGCAACTGTGGGGGGTTAGAATGTGCGCCATACATTTTCCCGCTTCCAATTCCAAAAAAAAAATCTACATAAGAAATAATAAAAAGTTAGGTCCGATTCAACAGGGTGGAAACCCCGTTGAAGATTTTTTTAGAAGCCTGCAAAAACCTAGCAGAAAAAAAAGTTACGAGGCTTTCAGATCTGGAAGAGAGGCAAAAAAATTCAAAAAAAAATCAAACCTCAGTTAATGGCGCACCTGCCCATGGTTGCGCCACTTCACTATCTTCCCTCGCCTTCAAAATTCAAACTATATGATAAAAATTAAAAAAAGTTAGTAATGGCGCGCCTGCCCAAGGTGCCGCATTACATCTTCCCGCCTTCAAAGTTCAAAATAAATAAAAAATAAAGAGAAACGATATGTAATGTGCGCCCTGCCACGGATGCGCGCATTACTATGCCGTATATGCGCTGGGCGGGGTCCTCTCATCCTTACCTCTTCATTTTTCCTCACTCCACTCCACCTTCTCCTCCACTCCATCTCTCTTTCTCCACTCCATCTCCCTCCTCTCACTCCACCATAACTCCCCTCCTCCTCTCCGCGGACCCTCTCCTCCCGGACTCCTCCTCGTCTCGAGTCGACTCCTCCTCCTCTCGGGACCTCCTCCTCCCTCGTCTCTCCCCTCCCTCCGGTTTTCTCACTCCCTCCTCTCATCGCTTGATGATCCCCTCCCTCCTACTCGGTGATCTCATCCGCCCCCTCCTCTTCGTGAGATCCCCTCCTCCCCTCTCCTCCCCACCCCTCACGGTATTCTACTTCTCCTCTCTCTCTCCGGGCTGACTCTCTCTCCCGGCGACCTCTTTCCTCCTCCCGGCCGTGTAGGCGACTCTCTCCGGTGGATCCCTCCTCCTCCTCCTCTCCGACGATGTGGCGAGCTCCTCTCCAGTGAATACTCCTCCTCCTCCCTTCCTCTCCCTCCTCTACGGTCTCTCCTTCGGCCCTCCTCTCGGCCCATAAGAGAAATAGAAGATCCAAAACGAGACAAAATTTGAAAAAATATATGAAAAAAACGAGCAAAAAAAAAATGAGCAAAAAAAAAGGGCAAAAAAATCGCGATTCCAGATCCAGATTCAAAATTCAAAATAGTAATGGCGCACCGTGGGGGTTAGAATGTGCCCCCGCCCATTACTATTTTCCCTGCTTCAATTCAAAAAAAATAAACAAAAATAATAAAAAAAGTTAGTTCGAATTCACAGGGGGGAAAAAAAAACCCCGTTGAAGATTTTTAGAATCCTAAAAACTAACAGAAAAAAGTTACGGGGCTTCATTAGATCGGAGAGGAAAAAAAAATTTCAAAAAAAATCAAACTCAGTAATGGCGCACCTGCCCTGTGCGCCATTACTATCTTCCCGCCTTCAAAAATTTTCCAAACTTATATAAAAAATTAAAAAAGTTAGTAAGCGCAAGCCCAGGTGCGCCATTTACTAGATCTTCCCGCCTTCAAAATTCAAAATAAATCAAAAAATAAAGAAAAAGATAGAATGGGCGATACTGCCCACGGTGCGCCATTGACTATGCCGTAATATGTGCTGGGCTGGGGTACTCTCACTCCTACCTCTTCATTGTTCTCATCCCTCCATCTCCTCCACTCCTCTCCGCCTCAATCCTCCACTCCATCTCCCCTCTCTACTACGACCTCCACCTACTCCCCTCCTCCTCTTCCGGCGAACCTCCTCCTCCTCCCTCCGTGACCTCCTCCCATTCTCTCTCCGCGACCTCCTCTCTCCTCTCCTGCGACCTCCTCTCCTCCTCCTCTCCTCTCCCTCGGTCCCTCCCTTTCTCCTCCCTCCTCCACGGTGAGCTCCTCTCTCCCTCTCGGTTGATCTTCTCTCCCTCCTCTCGTAGCTCCTCCTCCTCCTCCATCCCTCCCCCTCATACGGTTTCTCCCTCCCTCCTCGCCTGTGAACTCCTCTCTCGGCGACCTCCTTCCTCTCTACGCAGAGTAGACCCTCCCTGCCCGCTCCACTCTCCGACGATGTGGTGGAGGCTCCTCTCAGTGGACCCTCCTCCTCCTCCCGCTCTCCTCCTCAGACGTCTCTCCTCGGGCCCTCCTTCCGGCAAAAAACATACAAGATCCAAAAACGAGAACAAATTTGAAAAAATATCATGTGCAAAAAAACGAGCAAAAAAAAACTGAGCAAAAAAAAGTCAAAACATCCGATCCAATTCAAAATCAAATAGTAATGGCACACCGTGGGGGGTTAGGATGTGCGACCCTTAGCATTTTCCCGCTTCAAATTCAAAAAAAAAATTCGACAAAAAAATAAAAAAAAGTTAGGTCCCGAATTCAACCAATGGGAGAAACCCCGTAAGATTTTTTATAATCCCCAAAAACTAAAGACAAAAAGTTAGGGTCTTTCCAGATCTGGAAGCGTGCAAAAAAATTACAAAAAAAATCAAAACAGTTAGTAATGGCGCACCTTGCCCATGGTGCGCCATTACTAGTTCCCGCCTTCAAAAATTCACACTCTATGAAAAATTAAAAAAAGTTATAATTGCGCACCTGCCCAAGGTGCGCCTTACTATCTCCCTGCCTTCAAAATTCAAAATTACATCAAAAAATAAAGAAAGAAAATATAATGGCGCACCTGCCACGGTGCGCCATTACTAAATGCACGTATATACGGCTGGGCGGGTCCTCTCCTCCTTACCTCTTCATTTTCTCCTCACCCTCTCCCATCTCCTTCCACTCCATCCCTCCTCTCTCCACTTCCTCCCCTCCTTCTCCTCCAACCATACTCCCCCTCCTCTCTTCTCTCCGGCGACTCCTCCTCCTCCTCTCCGGTGTACCTCCTCCCACTCCTCTTCGAAGAACCTCCTCCTCCCTCCGGCGATCCTCCTCCTCCATCATCTCCTCTCTCCCCTCACGGTTTCCTCTCTCCCCTCCTCTCCCGGTGAGCTCTCTCCTTCCCCTTCCTAATCTCCTCCTGCGATCTCCCCCCGCCTTCCCTTCCTCGTATTTCTCCTCTCTTCCTCCTCTCAGCCTCCTTCACTCCCTCTCCTCGCGCCTCCCATGTTCTCCTTCTCCCTCGGATCCTAGGCACGCTCCTCTTCGCGATGTAGAGCGTCACTCCGACTCCTCCTCTCCGACATGTGGCGAGTCTCTCGGTGACCTTCCTCCTCCTCCCTCATCCCTCTAGGTCCTTCCCGGCCCTCCTCTCCGGACAAAAGACAAATGTACAGGATCCAAAAACGAGAACCACAAATTGAAAAAAAATATCGTGCAAAAAAACAAGCACAAAAATGAGCAAAAAAAGGGCAAAAAAAATCGCGATCCAGATCCAGATTTCAAATCAAAACTAGTATGGCGCCCGTGGGGGTTTAGAAGATGTGCGCCATTACTATTTTCTCTCGCTTCCAATTCAAAAAAAATCGACCAAAAATAATAAAAAAAGTTAGGTCGAAGTTCAACAGGGGGAAACCCCGTTGAAGATCTTTATAATCCTCCAAAAACCTAACGAAAAAAAGTTACGTGGCTTTCAAGATTCTGGCATAGAGCAAAAAAAATAAAAAAATCAAACTCAAAAATGGCGCACCTGCCCATGGTGCGCTCATTACTATCTTCCCGCCTTCAAAATACAACTATATAAAAAAAATTAAAAAAAGTTAGTAATGGCGCACCGCCCAAGGTGCGCCATATACTATCTTCCATCTTCCCCCCGCCTTCAAAAATTCAAAATAATCAAAAAAAAATAAAGAAAAAATAGGTAATGGCGCACCTGCCACGTGTGCGCCATACTATGATCCGAATATATGGCTGGGCGGGTCCCTCCTCACGTTACCTCTTCATTTTCTCCTCCATCCACCTATCCTCACCTCGCATCCTCCTCTCCTCACTCCATCTCCCTCCTCTCCTCCAACTCGACTTTACCTCCTCACTCTCTGCCGCGGTACCTCCTCCTCCTCACTCTCCGGTGACCCTCTCCCACTCCTCTCCGGCGACCCACTCCCTCTCCGGCGACTCCTCCTCCCTCCTCTCTCCTCCCTCCCATCACGGTTTTCTCCTTCCCTCTCCTCTCGGTGAGTCTCCTCCTCCCTCCTCTCCGTGGAGCTCCTCTCTCCCCTCTCCTAGATCCCTCGCCTGCACGGGTTTGTTCCTCCTTCTCTCCGGTGAACTACCCTCTCCGCGACCTCCTCCATCTCTTCCGAGCGATGTAGGCGAGCGCCTCTTGTGACCTCCTCCTGCCTCCTGCTCCGACATGTAGGCGAGTCCTCTTCCGGTGACTCCTACTCCTCCCTCCTCTCCTCTCACGTCTCCTCCTCGGCCCTCCCTCTCCGGCAAAAGAACGTACAAAGACCCAAAACGAGAACAAATTTGAAAAAATATCGTGCAAAAAAACGAGCAAAAAAACAAAAGGGCAAAAAACATCCGATCCACATCCAGATTCAAATTCAAATAGTAATGGCGCACGTGGGGGTTAGAATGTGCGCCATTACTATTTTCCGCTTCCAAATTCAAAAAAAGAAATCGATAAAAAATAATAAAAAAATTAGGTCACAATTCACAGGGGTAAACCCCCATTGTGGAATTGTTTTTTGAAAAGATTTTTAGAATCTCCTCAAAAAACCAGCAGAAAAAAAGTTACGGGGCTTTTCAGATCGTGAGGAGGCAAAAAATTCAAAAAAAATCAAACTCAGTAATGGCGAACTCCCCTGGGCGGCCATTACTATCTTCCCGCCTTCAAAATTCAAACTATAAATAAATAATTTAAAAAAGTTGTTAATGGCGCAACCTGCCAAGGTGCGCCATTACTATCTTCCGCTCCTTCCAAAATTCAAATAATCAATAAAAAAATAGAAAAGATAGTAATGGTCGCACCCCGCATCGTGTGCGCCAGTTACTATGCGTATTATGGCTGGGCGGGTCCTCTCCATCCTTACCTCTTCATTTTCTCCTCCACTCCACCCCTCCTCCCTCCCCCTCCTTCTCCTCCTCTCCAATCCTCTCCCTCCTCTCCTCACCTAAACTCCCCTCCTCCCTCCGGGACCTACCCTCCTCCTCCTCCTCTCGGTACCTCCCCCCCCCTCCCACTCTCTCTCGAGATCTCCTCCTCTCTACGAGCGACCTCCTCCTCCATCCCTCTCCTCCCCCCTCAGGTTTTCTCCTCCCTCCTCTTCCGTGAGCTCCTCCTCCCTCTCTCGGTGATCTCCTCCTCCCTCCTCTCGGTGAGCTCTCCGCCTTCCTCCCTCTCCCGCAGGTTCCCCTCTTTCCGTAAAGGTCTACCTCCCGGCGACCTCCTCCTCCTCTCCGGCGATTGTAGGCGAGCCCTCTCGGTGACCGTCCTCCCCTCCTCTCCGACGATGTAAAGGGGACGAGCTCCCTTCCAGTGACCTCCTCCTTCCCTCGCCTCCTCTCCTCCTCACGGTCTCTCCTCGGCCCTACTCTCCTGGCAAAAGAACGTACAAGATCAACCAAAACGAGAACAAATTTGAAAAAAATATCATGCAAAAAAACTAGCCAAAAGCAAAAAAGGGCAAAAAAAAATCGCGATCCAGATCCAGATTCAAAATTCAATAGTAAGGCCCACGTGGGGTTAGGATATGTGCGCCATTACTATTTCCGGCTCCAAATTCAAAAAAAGAAAATCGATAAAATAATAAAAAAGTTAGGTCCGAATTCAACAGGGGGAAACCCGTTGAGATTTTTAGAATCCTCAAAAACCGCAGAAAAAAAAGTTACGGGGCTTTCAGATCGGGAGAGCAGCAAAAAATTCAAAAAAAATCAAATCTCAGTAATGGCGCACCTGCCCATGGTGCGCCATTCTCTATCTTCCCGCCTTCAAAATTCAAACTATGAAAAAATTAAAAAAAGTTAGTAATGGCGCACGTGCCCAAGGGCGCCATTACTATCTTCCCGCGTTCAAAATTCAAAATAAATAAAAAAAAATAAAGAAAAAGATAGTAATGGTGCACCTGCCCACGGTGCGCCATTACTATGCCGTATAATGGCTGGGCGGGGTCCTCTCCTCCTTACCTCTTTCATTTTTCTTCTACTCACTCCACTCCTCCCCATCTCTCCTCTCCTCCACTCCATCTCCCTCCTTCTCCTCCACCAACTCCTCCTCCCCTCTCCGGACTCCTCATCCTCCTCTCCGGTGACCTCCACTCCCATCTCCTCCTCCCGGACGTCCATCTCCTCCTCCTCTCGGTGACTCCTCCTCCCTCTCTCCACCCTCCTCCCCCTCTCGGTGATCTCCTCCTCCTCCTCTCCGGTTACTCCTCCTCCCTCTCTCCTCCCCCTCCCCTCACGGTACTCCCTCCTCCTCTCCGGTGACTACTCTCCGCGACCTCCTCCTCCTCTCCGCGATGTAGGCGAGCTCCCTCCGGTGACCTCCTCCTCCTCCTCTACGACAATGAGGCGAGCTCTCCCCAGTGAAATCCTCCTCCTCCTCCGTCCTCTCTCCTCACGGTCTCTCCTCGGCCCTCTCTCCGGCAAAAGAACGTACAAGACCCAAAAAACGAGAACAAAATTTGAAAAAATATCATGGAAAAAAACAGAGCAAAAAAAATGAGCCAAACAAAAGGGCAAAAAAATCGCGATCCAGATCCAGATTCAAAATTCAAAATAGTAATGGCGCACCGTGGGGGGTTAGAATGTGCGCCATTACTATTTTCCGCTTCCAAATTCAAAAAAAATCGACAAAAAATAATAAAAAAAGTTAGGTCCGAATTCAACAGGGGAAACCCCCGTTGAAGATTTTTAGAATCCTCACAAAAACCTAACAGAAAAAAGTTACGGGGCTTTCAAGATCTGGAAGGCAAAAAAATTCAAAAAAAATCAAACTCATAATGGCGCACCTGCCCATGGTGCGCCATTAACTTCTTCCGCCTTGAAAATTCAAACTATATAAAAAATTAAAAAAGTAGTAATTGCGCACCTGCCACAAGGTGCGCCATGTACTATCTTCCCCCGCTTCAAAATTCAAATAAATCCAAAAAATAAAGAAAAAGATAGTAATGGTGCACCTGCCCACGGTGCGCCATTACCTATGCCGTACATATGGCTGACGGGGTCCTCTCCTCCTTACCTCTTCATTTTTCTCCCTCCCTCCACCTCTCCCACTCATCTCCTCCATCCTCAACTCATCTCCCTCCCTCCTCCACCATACTCTACTCCCCTTACTCCTCCGGCGACCACCTTCCTTCCTCCTTCGGTGACCTCCTCCCACCTTTCCTCTGGCGACCTCCTCCTCCTCTCTCTCAGGCGATCCTCCTCCTCCCTCCTCTCCTCTCCTCCCTCACGGTTTCTCCTCCCTCCCTCCCGCGGTGAGCTCCTCCTCCCCCTCCTCTCCGGTGATCTCCTTCTCCCTCCTCTCTGTGAGCTCACCTCATCCCTCCTCTCCTCCCCTCCCCTCATGGTTCTCTCCCTCCCTCCTTCCGGGAACTCCTCTCCGGCGACCTCCTCCTCCCTCCGGCGATGTAGGCGAGCCTCCTCTCGGTGACCTCCTCTCCTCCTCCTTCCGACGGTAGGTGAGATCCTCTCCAGTACCCTCTCTCCTCCTCCCTACCTCTCCTCCTCACGGTCTCTCCTTCGGCCCTCCTTCCGGCAAAGAACATACAAGATCCAAAAGAGAACAAAATTTGAAAAATATCAATGGAAAAAAACGAGCAAAAAAAAAAATCGAGCAAAAAAGGGCAAAAACATCGCGATCTCCAGATTCAAAATTCAAAATAGTAGATGGCACACCGTGGGGGGTTAGAATGTGCGCCATTACTATTTTCCCCGCTTCCAATTCAAAAAAAAATTGACAAAAAATAATAAAAAGTTAGGTCGAATTCAAAATGGGGAAACCCCGTTGAAGAGTTTAGAATCCACAAAAACCTAAAAGAAAAAGTTATGGGCTTTTCAAGAATCTGGAGGCAAAAAAATTCAAAAAAAAACAAACTCAGTAATGGCGCACCTGCCATGGTGCGCTTACTATCTTCCCGCCTTCAAAATTCAACTATATAAAGAAATGAAAAAAAGTTAGTATGGCGCCGTGCCCAGGTGCGCCATTACTATCTTCCCGCCTTCAAAATTCAAAATAAATCAACAAATAAGAAAAGATAGTAATGGCGCACTGCCCACGGTGCGCCATACTATGCCGTATATATGGCTGGGCGGGGTCCTCTCCTCCTTACCCCTCTTCATTTTTTCCTCCATCTACCACTCCTCACCCATTCTCCCTCCCTCTCATCCATCTCCACCATCATCTCTCCTCCACTACTCCCCTCCTCCTCTCCGGCGACCTCCTCCTCATCCTCTCCGGTGACCTCCTCCACTCCTCTTCGAGAACTCCTCCTCCTCCGGCGACCTCCGCCTCCCTCCTCTCTCTCCTCTCCCCCAACGGTTTCTCCTCCCTCTCCTCTCCGGTGAGCTCTCTCCCCCTCTCAGTGATCTCTCCTTCCTCCTCTCTCCTCCTCCGATGCTCCTCCTCCCTCCTCTCCTCCCCTCCCTCATGGTTTTCTCCTTCCTCCTCTCCGGTGAAACTCTCTTCGGCGACATCCTCTCCTCTCCTCCGGCGATGTATGCGAGCTCCTCTCCGGTGACCCTCCTCCTCCTCTCCGACGATGTAGGCGAGCTCCTCCAGTGACCTCCTCCTCCTCCCTCCTCTCTCCTCACGGTCTCTCCTCGGCCCTCCTCTCCGGCAAAAAAGAATGTACAGGTCCAAAAACGAGAACAAAATTTGAAAAAAATATCGTGCAAAAAACAAGCAAAAAAAATGAGCAAAAAAAAGGGCAAAAAAAATCGCGATCCAGACCAGATTCAAAATCAAAATAGTATGGCGCACCGTGGGGGTTAGAATGTGCGCCATTACTATTTTCCCGCTTCAAATTCAAAAAAAAAAATCGACAAAAAATAATATAAAAAAGTTAGGTCCGAATTCAACAGGGGGAAACCCGTTGAAGATCTTTAGAATCCTCAAAAACCTAACAAAAAAAGTTACGGGGCTTTCAATCAGATCTGGAAGAGGCAAAAAAATTCAAAAAAAAATCAAACTCAAAAATGGCGCACCTGCCCATGGTGCGCATTACTATCTTCCCCACTTCAAAATACAGACTATATAAAAAATTCAAAAAGTTAGTAATGGCGCCCCTGCCCAAGGTGCCATACTATCTTCCATCTTCCGCCTCAAAATTCAAAATAATCAAAAAAATAAAGAAAAAGATAGTAATGGCGACACCTGCCCACGGTTGCGCCATTACTATGCCGTATATATGGCTGGGGCGGGTCCTCTCCACCTTCCTCTTCTCATTTTTCCCTCCACTCCACCTCTCCTCCATCCATCTCTCCTTATATCATCTCCCCCCTTCCTCATCACTATACTCCCCTCCTCCTATCCGCGACCTCGCTCCTCCTCCTCTCGGTGACTCTCCACTCCTCCGCGATCCCTCATCTCCGGCAGACCTCCTCTCCCTACTCTCTACCCCTCCCCTCACGTTTCTTCTCCCCTCCTCTCCGTTGGTCTCCTCCCTCTCTATCGAGATCTCACTCCTACCCTCCTCTCCGTGAGTCTCCTCCTGCCCTCCTGCTCATCGGTTTGTCTCTCCTTCTCTACGGTGAACTCCTCTACGCGCGACTCCTCCTACCTTCCGGCGTGTAGGCTGACGCTCTCTGGTTGACCTCTCTCCTCCCTCGTCCGACGATTGTAGGGAGCAGCTCCTCTCCGGTGACCTCCTCCCTCCTCCTTCCTCCTCATTCTCCCTCGGCCCTCCTCTCCGCAAAAACGTACAAGACCCAAACGAGAACAACAATTAATGAAAAAATAGCGTGCAAAAAACCGATCCAAAAAAAGGGCAAAAAAAATCGCGATCCAGATCCAGATTCAAATTCAAAATCGTAATGTGCGCACGTGGGGTTAGAAATGTCGCCATTACTATTTTCCCGCGTCCAAATTCAAAAAAAGAAACGATCAAAAATAATACAAAAAGTTAGGTTCCGAATTCAACAGGGGGAAACCCCGTTGACGATTTTTAGAATCCTCAAAACCCTAGCGAAAAAAAGTTAGCGGGGCTTTCAAGATCTGGAGAGGCCAAAAAATTCAAAAAAAATCAAACTCAGTAAATGCGCACATGCCCATGGTGCGCCATTCTATCTTCCCATCTTCCCCTCCCCCCCTTCCCGCCTTCAAAATTCAAACTATATAATTTTTTTTAAAAAAGTTAGTATGTCGCACCTGCCCAAGGTGCGCCATTACTATCTTCCCCCGTTCAAAATTCAAATAATCAAAAAAATAAGAAAAGATAGGAATGGTGCAACTGCCCACTGCGACCATACTATGCCGTATATTGGCTTGCGGGTCCTCTCCTCCTTACCTCTTCATTTTTTACTCTCCACTCTCACCTCTCCTCCACTCCATCTCCTCCTCTCCTCCATCTCCTCCTCTCCTCCACTCCTTCTCCCCTCCTCTCCTCCACCCATACTCCCCTTCCTCCTCTCGCACCTCCTCCTCCTCCTCTCCCGGTGACCTCCTCCCCTCTCTCCGGCGCTCTCCTCCTCCTCGCCGGACCTCCTCCTCCCTCCTCCTCCCCCCTCCCCTCACGGTTTCTCCTCCCTCCTCTTCGGTGAGCTCCGCCTCCCCCTCTCTCCGGGGGAGAGGAGGAGGAGATCGCCGGAGAGGAGTGGGAGGAGGTCACCGGAGAGGAGGAGGAGGAGGTCGCCGGAGAGGAGGAGGGGAGTATGGTGGAGGAGAGGAGGGGAGAAGGAGTGGAGGAGAGGAGGAGATGGAGTGGAGGAGAGGTGGAGTGGAGTAGAAAAATGAAGAGGTAAGGAGGAGAGGACCCCGCCCAGCCATATATACGGCATAGTAATGGCGCACCGTGGGCAGGTGCACCATTACTATCTTTTTCTTTATTTTTTTGATTTATTTTGAATTTTGAAGGCGGGAAGATAGTAATGGCGCACCTTGGGCAGGTGCGCCATTACTAACTTTTTTAAAAAAAATTATATAGTTTGAATTTTGAAGGCGGGAAGATAGTAATGGCGCACCATGGGCAGGTGCGCCATTACTGAGTTTGATTTTTTTTGAATTTTTTTGCCTCTCCAGATCTTGAAAGCCCCGTAACTTTTTTTCTGCTAGGTTTTTGAGGATTCTAAAAATCTTCAACGGGGTTTCCCCCTGTTGAATTCGGACCTAACTTTTTTTATTATTTTTTATCGATTTCTTTTTTTGAATTTGGAAGCGGGAAAATAGTAATGGCGCACATTCTAACCCCCACGTGCGCCATTACTATTTTGAATTTTGAATCTGGATCTGGATCGCGATTTTTTTGCCCTTTTTTTTGCTCGTTTTTTTGCACGATATTTTTTCAAATTTTGTTCTCGTTTTTGGGTCTTGTACGTTCTTTTGCCGGAGAGGAGGGCCGAGGAGAGACCGTGAGGAGGAGAGGAGGGAGGAGGAGGAGGTCACCGGAGAGGAGCTCGCCTACATCGTCCGGAGAGGAGGCAGGAGGAGGATCACAGGAGAGCGCGCGCCTACATCGCCGGAGAGAGGAGGGTCGCGGAGAGTAGTTCACCGGAGAGGAGGGAGGAAACCGGAGCAATCTACCGGAGAGCAGGAGGAGGAGATCCACGGAGAGAGGAGGGAGGGGAGCTCACCGGAGGAGGGAGGAGAAACCGTGAGGGGAGGGGAGGAGGAGGAGGGAGGAGAGTCGGCCGGAGGAGGAGATGCCAGGACGGAGGGGAGGAGGTCACCGGGAGAGGAGGAGGACGGAGGTGCGGAGAGGAGTGGGAGTATCGGTGGAGGAGAGGAGGGAAGGTGGAGGAGAGGAGATGAGGAGAGGAGGAGATGGAGGGAGGAGAGGTGAGATGGAGAGAAAAAATGAAAGTAAGGAGAGGACCGCAGCCAATATATCGGCATATTATGGCGCAACCGTGGGCAGTGTGCACCATTCCTATCTTTTTCTTATTTTTTTGATTATTTGAATTTTGAAGGGGGAAGATAGTAATTGGCGCACCTTGGGCAGGTGCGACATACTAACTTTTTTAAAAATTTTATATAGTTCCCTGATTTTGAAGGGGGAAGGGGGGAGGATAAGATAAATGGCGCACCATGGGCAGTGCGCATTTTGAGTTTGATTTTTTTGAATTTTTTTTGCCTCTGCCAGATCTTGAAAGCCCCGCTAACTTTTTTTCTGCTTAGGTTTTGAGGATTCTAAAATCTTCAACGGGGTTTCCCCCTGTTGAATTCTGACCTAACTTTTTTTATTATTTTTGATCGTATTTTTTTTTGAATTTGGACGCGGAAAATAGTAATGGCGACATTCTAAAACCCCACGGTGCGCACATTACTAGTTTTGAATTTGAAATCTGGATCTGGATCGCGATTTTTTTTGCCCTTTTTTTGGTCTTTTGCTGTTTTTTGCAACGTATTTTTTATTAATTGTTGTTTCTCGTTTTGGATCTTGTACTCGTTTTTGCCGGAGAGGAGGGCCGGGAGAACGAGGAGGAGATGAGAGGAGGAGGAGGAGGTTCACCGAGAGGAGCTACCCTACATCGTCGAGAGGAGGAGGAGGAGTCCCCGGAGATGGCGTCTCCTACATCGCCGAGAGAGAGGAGGTGGAGATGGAGTTCCCGGAGAGAAGGAAGGACAAACCGTGATGGGAGGGGAGCCGAGGGAGAGGAGGTTCGAGGGAGAGGAGAATCTCCGGAGGGAGGGGAGGGGAGATCTCACGGAGAGGAGGGAGGAAGAAACCGTTGAGGGGTAGGGAGAGGAGAGTGAGGGAGGAGAGGATTCGCCGGAGAGGGGAGGAGGTGTCTCGGAAGGGAGTGGGAGAGTCACCGGAGAGGAGGAGGAGGAGTTCGCGGGATAGGAGAGGAGGGGAGTATAGTGATGGAGAGGCGAGGGAGGATGAGTGGATGAGAGGAGGAGATGGAGTGGAGGAGGGTAGGGGTGGAGGAGAAAAAATGAAAGTAGGTAAGGGGAGAGGACCCGCCCCGCCTTATCGGCTAGAATGGCGCACCGTGGCAGGTGCGCCATATTACTATTTTTTCTTTTATTTTTTTGATTTAATTTTGAATTTTTGAAGGCGGGGGGAAGTATAGAGATAGATGGCGCACCTTGGGCACGTGCGCCATTACTAACTTTTTTCATTTTTTATATAGTTGTGAATTTTTGAAGGTGGGGAAGCATAGTAATGGCGCACATGGGCAGGGCGCCATCTACTACTGATTGATTTTTTTTTGTAATTTTTTTGCCTCTTCCAAAGATCTGTTTTGAAAGCCCGATAAACTTTTTCTTGTATGGTTTTTGAGGACTTCTAAAGATCTTCACGGGGTTTCCCCCTTTGAATTCGGACCTAACTTTTTTATTATTTTTTTGTCAGATTTTTTTTTTGAATTTGAAGCGGAGAAGAGAATAGTAATGGCGCACATTCTAACCCCCACGACGTGGCCATACTATTTGATTTTGAATCGTCGGATCGCGATGTTTTTGCCCTTTTTTTTGCTCGTTTTTTTTTGCTGTTTTTTGTCAGATATTTTTTCAAATTTTGTTCTCGTTTTGGATCTGTAATGTTCTTTTTGCCGGAAGAGGAGGGACCGAGAGAGCCGTGAGGAGGAGAGGGGGAGGAGAGGAGGTCCAGTGGAGGAGCTCGACCTACATCGTCGAGAGGAGGGAGGAGGTCACGGAGAGGAGCTCGCTAACATCTGCCGAGGAGAGGGAAGGAGGTCGCCGAGAGAGGGGTTCACCGGAGAGGAGGAAGGCGAGAAACCATGAGGGGAGAGGGATGGAGGAGGGAGGAAGGAGTCATCAGAGGAAGGCAGGAAGGAGGAGAACGGAGAAGGAGAACTCACCGTGAGGAGGAGAGGAGCACGTGGAGGGGAGGAGAAACGTGGGGGAGGAGGAGGAGGGGGAGAGGAGGTCCGCCTGAGAGGAGGAGGAGGAGTGTCGACAGAGAGAAGTGGAGGAGGTTCACCGGAGAGGAGGAGGAGGAGGTTCGCCGGAAGAGGAGGAGGGGAGTATTGTGGAGGTAGTAGGAGGGGAGTGGAGTGAGAGGATGTAGGAGGAATGGAGTGGAGGAGATTGGTAGTGGATGAGAAAATGAAGGGTAGGGGAGTGAGAGGACTCCCGCCCAGCCATATATACGGCATAGTAATGGCGCACGTGGGCAGGTCGCCACTTACTATCTTTTCTTATTTGTTGATTTATTTTAAGTTTTGAAGGCGGGGAAGATCTAGTAATGGCGACCCTGGGCACGGCGCGCATGACTAACTTTTTTTCATTTTTATATAGTTGAAATTTTAACGGCGGGAAGATTTAGTAATGGCGCACCATGGGCAGTGGCCATTATGAGTTTGATTTTTTTTGAAATTCTTTTTCCTATCCAGATTCTAGAAAGCCCAGTAACTTTTTCTTGGTTAGGGTTTTTTGAGGATTCTAAACTCTTCAACGGGGTTTCTCCCCTCTTTGAATTCGGACCTACTTTTTTATTATTTTTTTATTGATTTTTTTTGAATTGGAAGCGAGGAAAATAGTAATGGTCGGTGCACATTCTAAACCCCCACGGTGTCGCCATCTACTATTTTGAATTTTGAATCTGGGAGATTCGCGATGTTTTTGCCCTTTTTGTTGCTCTTTTTTTTTTGGCTCGTTTTTTCCATTGATTATTTTCAAATTTGTTCTCGTTTTTTGGTCTTCGTATTTCTTTGCCGGAGAGGAGGGCCGAAGGAGAGACCGTGAGGAGGAGAGGGGAAGGGAGGAGAGAGTTCACTGGAGGAGGATGCTCCCTACATCGTCGAGAGGAGGAGGAGGAGGTCACCGGAGAGGAGCCGCCTACACGGCCGGAGGGAGGAGGAGGTCGCCGGAGAGTAAGTTACCCGGAGAGAGGGAGGAAGAGAGATACCATGAGGGGAGGGGAGGAGAGGGGGAGGGGCTCACAGAGGGAGGGAGAGAGAGATCACCTGAGTAGGAGGGGGGGGAGGAGGAACTCCCGGGATGGAGAGGAGGGAGAGAAACCGTGAGGGAGGGGAGGAGAGGTAGTGGAGGAGGAGGTCGCCCGACTGAGAGGGAGGAGGAGGACTCGCAGAGCAAAGTGGGCAGGAGGTCATCCGGAGAGGAGGAGAAGGGGTCGCGACGGAGAGGAGGAGGAGTGAGTATGGTGGAGGAGAGGAGGGGAGATGAGTGAGAGATGATGAGAGATGAGTGGAGGAGAGGTGGAGTGGAGTGAGAAAAATGAAGAGGTAGGAGGAGGAGAGGACCCCGTCCAGCCATATTACGGCATTAGTAATGGCGCACTCCGTGGCAGGTGGCACATTACTATACTTTGTCTCTTTATTTTTTGGTTATTTATTTTGAATTTTGAAGTCGGCGGGAAGATCGTACTGGCGCACCTTGTGCAGTCGCGCAATACTAACTTTGTTTAATTTTTTATATAGTTTGAATTTTAAGGCGGGAAGAGTAGGAATGGCGCACCATGGCAAGGTGCGCCATTACTGAGTTGATTTTTTTTTGAATTTCTTTTTGCCTATCTCTCAGATCTTGGAAAGCCCCGTAACTTTTTTTTCTGTCTAAGTTTTTGAGGACTTCTAAAAAAAATTCAATCGGGGGTTTCCCCCTGTTGAATTCGGACCTAACTTTTTTTATTTCTTATTTTTCGATTTCTTTTTGGAATTTGGAAGCAGGGAAAATGGTAATGGCGCACATTCTAACACCCACGGTTGCGCCATTACTATTTTGAAAATTTTGAATCTGGATGGATCGCGATTTTTTTTTGCCTTTTTTTTGCTCATTTTTTTTGCTCTAGTTTTTTTGCAGATATTTTTTCAAATTTGTTCTCGTTTTTTTGGGGGGTCTTGTACGTTCTTTTGCCGAGAGGAGGGCCGAGGAGAGACCGTGAGGAGGAGAGGAGGGCAGGGAGGAGGAGGATTTCACTGCGGAGAGAGCTCGCCTACATTCGTCGAGAGGAGGAGGAGGAGGTCACCGAGAGTCGACTTCGCCTACATCGCGGAGAGGAGGAGGAGGGTCGCCGGGAGTTAGTTCACCGGTAGAGAGGGAGGGAGAAACCGTGACGGGAGGGGAGGAGATGAGGGAGGAGGAGCTAACCGGAGAGGAGGGAGGAGGAGATCACCGAGCGAGGGTGAGGAGGGCAGGAGGAGCTCACCACGAGAGAGAGGGAGAGAAACCGTTTGAGGGGAGGGAGGAAGGAGAGATGGCGGAGGCGTATTCGCCGGAGAGGGGAGGCGAGGTCGCCTCGGAGAGGAGTGGGGGGTCACCGGAGAGGAGGATAGAGGAGGTCGGCCGGAGAGGGGGGAGGAGGAGTCATGGTGAGGGAGGAAGAGGGGAGATGGAGGGGAAGGAGAGAGGAGATGAGGGAGTGGAGGTGGAAGTGGAGTAGAGGGAAAAATGAAGAGGTAAGGAGGAGAGGAACCCGCACCAGCCATCTATACGGCATAGTAATGGCCGCAACCGTGGCATGTGCAGCCATTACTATCTTTTCTTTATTTTTTTTATTATTTGAATTTTTGAACTGGGAAGAGATAGTAACTGGCGCACTTGGGCACGGGGGCGCCATACTAAATTTTTTAAATTTTTTTAGATAGTTTGAATTTTGAAGGCGGGAAGAATAGTATGGCGCACCATGGTGCAGTGCGCCATTACTGAATTTGATTTTTTTTGAATTTTTTGCCTGCATCTCTCCGACTTGAAAGCCCGTAACTTTTTTTTCTGCTAGGTTTTTGAGATTCTAACAATCTTCAACGGGGTTCCTCCCCTGTTGAATTCGGACCTAACTTTTTTTGATTATTTGTAATCGTTTTCTCTTCCGTTTTGAATTTGGAACGGGAAAATAGTAATGGCGCCATTCTACCCCCACGTGCGCCTTACTATTTGAAATTTTGAATCTGATCTGGGATCGCGATTTTTTTGCCCTTTTGTTTGCTCATTTTGTTGCTAGTTTTTTTGCACGATATTTTTTTCAAATTTGTTCTCGGTTTTTGGGTTCTGTACAGTTCTTTTGCCAGGAAGAGGAGGGCCGAGGAGAGACCGTGAGGAGGCAGAGGAGGAGGAAGGAGGAGGGTCAACGGAAGAGGACTCGCCTTTTACATCGTCGGAGAGGAGAGGAGGAGGTCACCAGAGAGGCGCTCGCCTACATTCGCCGGAGAGGAGGAGAGTGTTCCGCGGAGAGG
>CM022297.1:210093557-210106649 GCA_011799875.1 Thinopyrum elongatum | reverse complement strand
GATTGGAGGAGATGGAGTGGAGGAGAGGTGGAGTGGAGGAGAAAAATGAAGAGGTAAGGAGGAGAGGACCCCGCCCAGCCATATGTACGGCATAGTAATGGCGCACCGTGGGCAGGTGCACCATTACTATCTTTTTCTTTATTTTTTTGATTTATTTTTAATTTTGAAGGCGGGAAGATAGTAATGGCGCACCTTGGGCAGGTGCGCAATTACTAACTTTTTTTAAATTTTTTATATAGTTTGAATTTTCAAGGCGGGAAGATAGTAATGGCGCACCATGGGCAGGTGCGCCATTACTGAGTTTGATTTTTTTTGAATTTTTTTGCCTCTCCAGATCTTGAAAGCCCCGTAACTTTTTTCTGTTAGGTTTTTGAGGATTCTAAAAATCTTCAACGGGGTTTCCCCCTGTTGAATTCGGACCTAACTTTTTTTATTATTTTTTGTCGATTTTTTTTTGAATTTGGAAGCAGGAAAATAGTAATGGCGCACATTCTAACCCCCACGGTGCGCCATTACTATTTTGAATTTTGAATCTGGATCTGGATCGCGATTTTTTTGCCCTTTTGTTTTGCTCATTTTTTTTGCTCGTTTTTTTCCATGATATTTTTTCAAATTTTGTTCTCGTTTTTGGGTCTTGTACGTTCTTTTGCCGGAGAGGAGGGCCGAGGAGAGACCGTGAGGAGGAGAGGAGGGAGGAGGAGGATTTCACTGGGGAGGAGCTCGCCTACATTGTCGTAGAGGAGGAGGAGGAGGTCACCGGGAGGTCACCGGAGAGTGAGTCTCGCCTAGCATCGTCCGAGAGGGAGGAGGAGTGAGGTCAACCGGAAGAGCGCTCGCCTACACCGCCGGATATAAGGAGGAGTGCGCGAGAGGAGTTCACCGTAGAGAGGGAGACAACCGTAGGGGGAGGAGCGGAGGGAGAGGATCACAAGAGAGGGAGAGATCACCGGAGAGGAGGTAGGGATGAGATCACCTCGTAGATAGGGAGGAGATAAGCCGTGAGGGGAGGGAGAGAACGGAGGGGAAGGTGCCGGAGAGAGGAGGAGGAGGTCTCCGAAGAGTATGATTGGGAGAAGGTCACCGGAGAGGAGGGGAGCGGAGGTCGCCGGAGAGGAGGGATGTTGGAGAGGAGTGTGGAGATGAGTGGGATGAGGAGTGTAGATATGGAGGAGAGAGGATGGAGTGGAGAGGAAAAATGAAGAGGTAAGGAGGAGAGGACCCCGCCCAGCCCTCATATACGGCATAGTAATGTCGAACCGTGGGCAGGTGTCGCCATTACTATCTTTTTCTTATTTTTTTTGATTTATTTTGAATTTTGAAGGTCGGAAATATAGTACTGGCGACACTTGGTCAGGTGCCGCGCCATTACTAACTTTTTAATTTTTTAATAGTTTTAATTGTTGAAGCGCGGGAAGAAGTAATGGGCACCATGGGCGGTGCGCCATTATGAGTTTTTTTTTTTTAATTTGTTTTGCCTCTTCCAGATCTTGAAGCCCCGTAACTTTTTTCGTGTAGGTTTTTGGGATTCTAAAGATCTTCAACGGGGTTCTCTCTCCCCTGTTGACTCGGACCTAATTTTTATATTATTTTTGTCGATTTTTTTTTAATTGGACACAGAGAGAAATAGTAATGGGTCACATTCTAACCCCGCACGGTGCGGCATTACCTATTTTGAACTTTCAACGTCCTGAGTCTCGGATCGCCGAGTTTTTTTGCCCTTTTTTTTGCTCAGTTTTTTTGCTCGTTTTTTGCATCGATATTTTTCCAAATTTCGTTCTATCGTTTTGATCTTGTCGTCTTTATTTTTGCCGGAGAGGAGGGCCGCGGAGAGACCAGAGGCAGAGAGGAGGGAGAGAGGAGGTCACCGAGAGGAGCTCGCCTACATCGTCGGAGAGGGGGGAGGAGGTCAACCGTAGGGAGCTCGCTACATCGCCAGAGAGGGAGAGTGTCCGCCGGAGAGAGTCACCTGGTAGGAGGAGGAGGAGAAGAGCAAACCGTGGGGAGGGGAGGAGAGGAGGGAGGAGAGGAGCTCACCGGAGAAGGAGGGAGGAAGATCACCGTGAGGAGGGAGGAGGAGCTCACCGGAGAGGGAGGATGAGAAACCGTAGGAGGGAGGAGAGGAGGGAGGCGTAGGTCCCGGATAGGAGGAGGAGGTCGTCCGGAGAGGAGGGGAGGGGTCAACCGGAGAGGAGGAGGAGGAGGTGCCGGAGAGGAAGGGAGGAGTTGGTGAGGAGAGGAGGGGGATGATGGAGTAGGGGATGGAGTGGAGGAGAGTGGAGTGGAGGGAGAAAAATGAAGAGGTAAGGTAAGAGAGGAAGACGCCCCCGCCAGCAATATATAGGCATAGTATGGCGAAGCACTCGTGGGCAGGGCGCCATTACTATCTTTGTCTTTATTTTTTTGATGTTATTTTGAATTTTGAAGGCGGAATGAATAGTATGGCGCACCGCTGTGTGTCACGTTGACATACTAACTTTTTTTTAATTTTTTTATATAGTTATTATTTGGAAGGCGGGAAGATAGTATTGCGCACGCAGTGGCAGGTGCGCCTTATTGAGTTTGATTTTTTTTGAATTTTTTTGCCTCCATATTTGAAAGCCCCTAACTTTTTTTTCTGTAGGTTTTTGAGGAGGATTCTTCTAAAATCTTAACGGGGTTTCCCCCCGTTGAAATTCGGTCCTAACTTTTTTATTAGTTTTAGAACAGATTTTTTTTTGAATGGAAGGGGGAAAAGTGTAATGGCGCCACATTCTACAACCCGCCACGGCGCCACTTACTATTTTGAATTTTGAATTCTGGATCGGATCGCGATATTTTTTTGTCCTTTTTTGCTCATTTTTTTTGTTGCTCGTTTTTTTGCACGAATTTTTTCCAAATTTCTGTTCTCTGTTTTTGGATTTGTACGTTCTTTGCCGGAGAGGAGAGGCAGAGGAGAGACCGTGAGGGGAGAGAGGGCATGGAGAGGAGGTAATCCGGAGAGGAGCATCGCCTACATCGCGATAGGCAGGAGGAGGAGCTACCGAGGAGAGAGGAGCTCGCCTACATCGCCGGCGAGGAGGAGGAGGTCGCCGGAGGGAGGTTTCAGGCGAGGATGGGAGGACAAAACCGTGATGGGGAGGGGGGAGAGGAGGGATATGAGCTAGAGAGGATGGACAGGATGGGGAGAGGAGGAGGAGTGACACGGAGGAGCGCGGAGAGGAGTAACGGGCGAGGAGGAGGACTCACAGCGGAGGAGGATGAGGGGGAGAGCGAGGAGGAGGGAGGGAGGTTCACCGAGAGAGGAGGAGGAAGGTCCGGAGAGGAGAGTGGGCACGGAGAGTCGAGGAGAGGAGGGGTTCCCGGAGAGGAAGGAGGGGTATATGGTGGAGGAGAGAGGGGAGCTGGAGGGAGGAGAGAGGAGTGGAGTGGAGGAGGAGGAGGAATGGAGGAGGAAAGGAATGAAGAGGTAAGGAGAGAGGACCCCCCCTCCCATCCATAGATCGGCATACGTAATGGCACGTGGGCAGGTGCCCGCCATTACTATCTTTTTCTTTATTTTTTGATTTATTTTGAATTTTTGACAGGCCGGGAAGATAGTAATGGCGGACCTTGTGCACGTTGCGCCATTACTAACATTTTTTATTTTTTTATATAGTTGTTCATTTTGAGGCGGGATGATAGTAATGGACGCACCATGGGCAGTGTTGCGCCATTTGAGTTTGAATTTTTTTGAATTTTTTTGCCTCTCAATCTTGAACGCCCGATTTTTTCTGTTATTTTTTGAGTGATTTAAAATCTTCAACACGGGTTTTCCTTCCCCTGTTGTGAATCGGACCTAACTTTTTCATTATTTTTTGTCGATTTTTTTTTTTTTAATTGGAAGGGGAGGGGAACATAGAATGGCGCCATTCTAACCCCCCACGGTTGCGCCATGACTATTTGAATTTGTGAATCTGGATCTGGCTGCGATTTTTTTTGACCTGTATTTTTTGGGCTCATTTTTTTGCTCGTTTTTCTTGCCGATATTTTTTCAAATTTTGTTGCTCGTTTTTGATCTGTACGTTCTTTTGCCGCGAGGAGGCCGAGGGAAGAGACCGTGAGGAGTGAGAGGAGGGAGGGATGGAGGGTCACCGGAGAGGAGCGCAGTCGAGAGGGGAGGAGGAGGTCACAGAGAGGCTCGCCTATGCGGAGAGGGGAGGAGTAGCCGGAGATCCAGGGGAGGCCATGATGGAGGGAGGGAGAGCCCGAAGGAGACGGAGAAGATCCCGGGAGAGGAGGAGAGTCCCAGAGGGGGAGAGTGGACCGGAGGGGAGGGAGGAGGGGAGAGGTGGAGGGGAGTCACGGGAGGAGATGGAGGGAGGTTGGGAGAGGAGGAGGAGATAAGTGGAGGGAGGAGAGTGGAGTGGGAGGAAGAGGCAGATGATAGGGAGGGATGAGGAAAGAGATGACCCGCCCAGCCATATATACGGCATAGTAATGCGCACGTGGGCAGGTGCGACATTAATCTTTTCTTATTTTTTGATGTATTTTGAATGTTTGAAGGCGGGAGTAGTAATGCGCTCCTTGGGCAGAGTGCGCTCATTACTAACTTTTTTTAATTTTTTAGTATGTTTGATTTTGAAGGCGGGAAGATAGTACTGCGCACCATGGGCGGTGCGCCATTATCTGAAGTTTGAATTTTGTTTTAATTTTTTTGCCTCTCCAATCTTGAAAGCACCCGTAACTTTTTTTTCTGTTAGGTTTTTTGAGGCTTCAAAGATCTCAACTGTGGTTCCCCCCTGTTGAATCGACCTAACTTTTTTTTATGTTTTTTGTCGATTTTTTTTTAATTTGGAAGCGGAGAGGAAATAGGTAATGGCGCCATATCTAACCCCCACGTACGTTGGCGCCAATTTCACTATTTTGGAATTTGAATTCTGGATCTGGATCGCGATTTTTTTTGCCCTTTTATTGCTTTTGGCTCGTTTTTTTTCAGAATTTTTTTCAAATTTGTTCTCTTTTTTGATCTTGTACGTTCTTTGCCGGAGAGTAGGGCGAGGAAGACGTGAGGAGAGAGGAGGGAGGGAAGGAGGAGGTCACTGGAGAGGAGCTCCTCTACATCTCGGAGAGGAGGAGGAGGCGGTCACCGAGGGGACTCGCTCACAATCGCCGGAGAGGAGGAGGAGGTCGCCGGAGAGTAGTTCAACCTCAAAGAGGAAACCAGGGAGGAGAGGGAGGAGGAGAGCTCACCGGAAGAGCAGGGAGGAGGAGATCACGAGAGGAGGGAGGAGGAGCTCAGCGAGAGGAGGTGGAGAAACATAAGGGAGGGGAGGAAGAGGAGGAGGATCCCGGGAGGGAGGAGTTCGCCGTAGAGAGGAGGGAGAGTTCCGGAGAGAGGAGGAGGAGTCACCCGGAGAGGAGGGAGGAGTAGGTCGGAGGAGAGGAGGGGAGAGTGGAGTAGGGAGGAGAGGATGAGAAGGAGAATGGAGTGGAGGAGAGGTGGAGTGGCAGTAGAAAAATGAAGAGGCGTTAAGGAGGAGGGAGAGGACCCCGCGCCCAGCCATAATACGCCATAGTAATGGGCACACGCGGGCGGTGCGCCATTACTATCTTTTCTTTTATTTTTTGATTTATTTGATTTGAAGGCGGAAGATAGTAATGGCGCACCTTGGGCAGTGCGCCATAACTAACTTTTTTTAATTTAATTTATATATTTGAATTTTGACGGCGGGAGATAGTATGGGCAACGCCCTGGGAGGTTGCGCCATATTGCAGTTTTGATTTTTTTTGAATTTTTTGTCCTCCCAAATTGAAAGCCCCGTAACTTTTTTTCTGTGGTTTTTGAGGAATTCGTAAAATCTTCAAACAAGGGGTTTCCCCGCTGTTGAATTTCGGACCTAACTTTTTTATTATTTTTTTATCGATTTTTTTTTGAATTTGGAAAGCGGTAAAATAGTAATGGCGCCATTTAACCCCCCGGTGCGCTCATTACTATTTGAATTTGAATCTGGATCAGGGATCGCGATGCTTTTTTTTGCCATTTTTTTTGCTCGTTTTTTTTGCACGATATTTTTCTCAAATTTTTGTTCTGTTTTTGGATCTTGTACTCTTTGCCGGAGAGGAGCGCCGGGAGAGACCGTGAGGAGGAGAGGAGGGAGGAGAGGAGGTCACCGAGAGAGGATCGCCTACATCGTCCGAAGCAGGCAGGAGGAGGTCCACGAAGGGCTCGCACTACATCGCTCGGAGAGGAGGAGGGTCGCGGAGAGGTAGTTCACCGGAGAGATGAGGAGGAAAACCGTGAGGGAGAGGGAGGGAGTCTCACCGGAGGGGGGGAGGTAGGATCACGGAGAGGAGGGAGGAGGAGCTCGCGGAGAGAGGGAGGGAACCGTGATGGGAGGGGAGGGAGAGGAGGAGGATGGGGAGGACGGAGGGAGATGAGGTCGGAGAGAGGAGTGGGAGAGGTCACGGAGAGGGAGGAGGCGGAGGTCGCCGGTGAGAGGCGGGAGTATCGGTGGAGGAGAGGAGGGGTGAGGATGGAGTGGAGAGGAGAGGAGGAATGGAGTGGAGGAGTAGGTGGATGAGAGGGAGAAGAAAAGAAAGGTAAGGAGAGGACCCCAGCCAGCATATATCGGCATAGTAATGGCGCAACCGTGGGCAGGATGCGCCATTACATCTTTTTCTTATTGTTTTTGATTTATTTGAATTGAAGGCTGGGAAGATAGTAATGGCGGACCTTGAGGCGGTGCGCCATTACTAACTTTTGGTAAGTTTTGTTTATAGTGTCGTATTTTGAGGGGGAGAAGATAGTAATGGCGCACCATGGGCAGGTGACGCCATTTTTGAGTTTGAATTTTTTGAATTTTTTTGCCTCCTCTAGATCTTGAAAGCCACGTAACTTTTTTTCTGTTAGGTTTTTGAGGATTCTAAGATCTTCAACGGAAGGTTCCCCCTGTCTGAAGTTCGACATAACTTTTTTTATTATTTTGTGGTCGATTTTTTTTTTTGAATTTGGAAGCGGGAAAATAGTAATGGCGCACATTCTAACCCCCACGGTGCGCCAATTACTAGTTTTGAATTTGAAATCTGGAGCTGGATGCGCGATTTTTTTGCCCTTTTTTTTTGCTCATTTTTTTTTGCTTGTTTTTTTGCACGATATTTTTTCAAATTTTGTTCTCGTTTTTGGATCCTGTAATCGTGTCTTTTGTCGGAGAGGCAGGGCCGGGAAGAGACCGTAGGAGGAGATGAGGACGGGGAGGAGAGAGGAGTCGCTACACGTCGAGAGGAGGCAGGGATCCCGGAGAGACTCCCGAGTAGAGATGAGAAAGGAGCGGAGAGGTTGGAGACCATGGGGGAAGAGGAGTCCTGAGGAGGAGGCCGTGGAGAAGGAGTCCGAGGAGGGAGAGACCTATAGGGGGAGGGGGAGGACCGAGAGGAGAGTTTCAGGGAGAGTACCGGAGAGGAGGAGGGGGGCGGGGGAGGGGAGTATGGTGGAGGAGAGGATGGGCGAGATGAGTGGAGGAGAGGAGGAAGATGGAGTGGAGGGAGTGGAGTGAGGGTGAGAGAAAATGAAAGGGTAAGGAAGGAGGGACCCGCCCGCAATATACGTGCATTAGTAATGGCCACGTGGGCAGGGTGCCACCATTCTATCTTTCTTTCTTTATTTTGTTGATTTATTTGAATTTTGAAGGCGGGAAGATAAATGGTCGCACCTTGGGCAGTGCGCCAATATACTAACTTTTTTTATTTTTTATCTAGTTGTGAATTTTGACAGGGCGTGGAAAGATAGTAATGGCGCACATGGGCAGGTGCAGCCATCTACTATGTTTGATTTTTTTTGCATTTGCGCTTCCAGATCTTGAAAGCCCTAACTTTTTTCTTTATGGTGTTTGGGATCTAAAAATCTTTCACGGGGTTTACCCCTTTTGAATTCGGACCTAACTTTTTTTATTATTTTTTTGTCAATTTTTTTTGAATTTGGGAAGCGGAAAAGGAAAATCTAATGGTCGCACATTCTAACCGCCCACGAGTGGTGCCATTACTAGTTTGAATTTTGAATCTGGATCGCGATCGCGTTTTTGACCTTTTTTTGATCGTTTTTTTGCTCGTTTTTTTCATGATATTTTTTTAAATTTTGTTCTCTTATTTGGATCTTGTACGTTCTTTTGCCGGAGGGAGGGCCGATGAGACCTGAGGAGGATTTTTTGAGAGGGAGGAGGAGGAGGGTCCACTGGAGAGGAGCTACGCCTACCGTCGAAGAGGAGGAGGAGGAGGTCACGGAGGAGGCAGAAGCTACCTGCGAGAGAGGAGGAGGTCGCCGGAGAGTGAGTTCACCGGAGAGGAGGGAGCGGAACATGAGGGGAGGATGCACGGGGGAAGAGCCACCAGGAGGAGGAGAGAATCAACCGGAGAGGGGGAGCGGAGCTCACCGAATGGAGGAGGGAGGAGAAACCGTGAGGGGAGGGGAGGAGGAGGGATGGGAGGAGGTCCGCCTGAGGAGGAGGAGAGGCGCCGAGAGAGGGGAGGAGGTCACCGGGAGAGGAGGAGGAGGAGGTTCGCGAGAGGAGGAGGGGAGTAGGGTGGAGGAAGGAGGGGAGATGGAGTGGAGGAGGAGATGGTGGAGGAAGATGGAGTGGAGGAGAGGTGGAGTGGAGAGTAAACAATGAAGAGGTAAGGAGAAGGACCCGCAGCCATATTACGGCATAGTAATGGTCGCACCGTGGGCAGTTCGCACACATTCACTATCTTTTTCTTTATTTTTGATTATTTGTTAATTTTGAAGGGGGGAAGTCTAGTAAATGGCGCCCTTGTGCAGGTGCGCTACTAACTTTTTTAAAAATTTTATATAGTTTGAAATTTTGACGAGGGGAGGGGAAGATGAAGTAATGGCGCACCATGGGCAGTGCGCATTTACTGAGTTTGATTTTTTTTTGAAATTTTTTGCCTCTCCAGATCTTGAAGCCCCGTAACTTTTTTCGTTAGGTTTTGAGGATTCTAAAAATCGTTCAACGGGGTTCTCCCCCTGTTGAATTCGGACCTAACTTTTTTTATTATTTTTGATCTTTCGATTTTTTTGAATTGGAGCGGAAAATAGTAATGGGGCGGGCACATTCTAAAACCCCCACGGTGCCGCCATTACGTATTTTGAATTTGAATCTGGATCTGGATCGCGATTTTTTTTGCCCTTTTGTTTTGCTCGGATTTTTTTTTGTGCTCGTATTTTTTCATTTTTTAAATTGTTGTTCTCGTTTTTTGGTCTTGTACGTCTTTTGCGGCCGAGAGGAGGGCCGAGGAGAATGACCGGAGGAGGAGAGGAGAGGAGGAGGATTTCACCTGGAGGGAGCTCGCCTACATCGTCGGAGAGGAGAGGAGGAGGTCACCGGAGAGGCAGCTCGCCTACATCGGCCGGAGAGGAGGAGGAGGTCGCGGAGAGGAAGTTCACCGGAGAGAAGGGAAGGAAATACCGTGAGCGGAGGGCAAGGGAGGGACTCACGAGAGGAGGGAGGAGAAGATCACGTGATAGGAGGGGAGCGGAGATCTCACGAGAAGGGAGGAGAGAAAACGGAGGGGAGGGGAGGAGAGGTAGGGAGGAGGAGGTTGCCCACCGGAGAGGAGGGGAGTCAGACCGGAGAGAGTGGGAGAGGTCATCCGGAGAGGAGAGTAGGGGTCGCGCCGGATAGGAGGGAGGGGAGTATAGTGGATAGAGAGGCGGGGAGGATGGAGTGGAGAGAGTGAGAGATGGAGTGAGGAGAAGGTGGGAGTGGAGTGAAAAAATGAAGAAGAGGTAAGGTGAGAGGACCCGCCCCAGCCAATTACGGCATAGAATGCGCGCACCGTGGCAGGTGCGCATCATACTATATTTTTTCTTTATTTTTTTTTATTTTTTTGAATTTTTGAACGGCGGGAAATCGGGAAGATAATGCGCACCTTGGCAGGGCGCCATTACTAACTTTTTATTTTATTCTATAGTTTGAATTTGAAGGGGGGAAGCATAGTGAATGGCGCACCATGGCAGGTGCGCCATTACTGATTTGATTTTTTTTGAATTTTTTTTGCCTCTCTCATCAGATCTGATTTGAAAGCCCCGTAACTTTTTCTTTTGCAGTTTTTGAGGCTTCTAAAAATCTTCAATCGGGGTTTCCCCCTGTTGAATTCGGACCTAACTTTTTATTATTTCTTATGTTTATGATTTTTTTTTTGAATTTGAAGCGAGAGAGAAAATAGGTATGGCGCACATTCTAACCCCCACGTTGCGCCATTACTATTTTGAAAATTTTGAATCGGTCTGGGATCGCGATTTTTTTTGCCCTTTTTTTGCTCATTTTTTTTGCTAGTTTTTTGCACGATATTTTTCAAATTTTGTTCTCGTTATTTTGGACTTGTACTTCTTTTTGCCGGAAGAGGAGGGACCGAGGAGAGACCGTGAGGAGGAGGAGGAGGAGGAGGAGGAGGTCCGGAGAGGAGCTCGCTACATCGCGGAGAGGAGGAGGAGGAGGCACCAAGAGTCGCCTTACAATCGCCAGGAGAGGGAGGAGGAGGGTAGCCGAGGAGAGGTTTCAACCGAGAGGAAGGAGAGGAGAAACCTGAGGGGAGGGGAGGAGAGTGAGGGAGGAGGAGTCATCGAGACCGGAGGAAGAGAGGAGGAGGAGGAGATCACCGATGAGGAGGGAGGAGGAGCTCACCGGGAGGAGAGGGAGGAGAAACCGTTGAGGGAGAGGAGAGGAGGAGGAGGCGGAGGTCGCCGGAGAGGGGATAGAAAGTTCGTCGAGAGGAGTGGGAGAGGTTCACCGGAGAGGAGTAAGGAGGAGGTCGGCCGGAGAGGGGAGGGGAGTATGTGGAGGAAGAGGGGAGATGGAGGAGGGAGAGGGCAGGGAGATGGAGTGGAGGATGATGTAGGAGTGGAGGAGAAAATGAAGAGGTGGTAAGGAGGGAGAGGAACCCGCCCGCCATATATACGGCATAGTAATGGCCGCACGTGCAGGTGCGCCATTACTATCTTTTCTTTATTTTTTGATTTATTTTGAGTTTTGAATGGCGGGAGATAGTACTGGCGCACCTTGGGCCGGTGCGCCATTACTAACTTTTTTAATTTCTTTTAATAGTTTGAATTTTGAAGGCGGGAAGATTAGTAGCGCACCATGGCAGTGACGCCATTATGATTTGTTTTTTTTTGAATTTTTTGCCTTCCAGATCTGAAAGCCCAGTAACTTTTTTTGTTACGTAGGTTTTGTGAGATCTAAATCTTCAACGGGTTCCTTCCGCCTCTTTGAATTCGGACCCTAACTTTTTTATTATTTTTTATCGTTCATTCTTCGTTTTTTGAATTTGGAACGGGGGAAAATAGTAATGGCGCACCATGAACCCCCCACGGTGTCCATTACTATTTTGAATTGAATCTGCGAGAATCGCGATGTTTTTTGCCCTTTTTGGCTCGTATTTTTTTGCTCTTTTTTCACATGATTATTTTCAAATTTTGTTCTCGTTTTTTGGATCTTGTACGTTCTTTGCCGGAAAGGAGGGCCGAGGAGAGAACCGTGAGGAGGAGAGGGAGGAGGAGGAGAGAGGTCAACTCGGAGAGGACTCACCTACTCGTCGGAGAGGAGAGGAGGAAGGTCACCAGAGGATGCGCTCGCCTACATCGCCGGAGAGGAGGAGGGAGGTCGCCGGAGCAGGAGTTCCCGGAGAGGAGGGAGGAAGAAGGAGAACCATGAGGGGAGGGGAGGAGAGGGAGGGATGAGGTGCTCACAGAGAGGAGGGAGAAGGAGATACCGGAGAGGAGGGGGGGGGGAGGAGGAAGCTCACCGGGGCTGGGAGGGAGGGAGGAGAAACCGTGACGGGAGGAGAGGAGAGGAGGGAGGAGGAGGTCGCCCTGAGCATGAGAGGGGAGGAGGGGAGGTCGCCAGAGCGAAAGGTGGGGCGAGGAGGTCACGGAGAGGAGGAAGGAAGGTGGTCGCCGGACGGAGAGGAGGAGGGGAGTAGAGTATGGTGGAGGGAGAGGAGGGGAGATGAGTGAGGATGGAGGAGATGAGTGGAGAGAGGTGGAGGGAGGAGAGAAAAATGAAGAGGGTAGGTAAGGAGGAGAGGACCCCGATCAGCCATATGTACGGATTAGTAATGGCGCACCGTGGGCAGGTGCACCATTTACTATCTTGTTCTTTATTTTTTGGATTTATTTGAATTTTGAAGTCGGGGAAGAAGATAGTACTGGCGCACCTTGTGGCAGGGTGCGCAATACTAACTTTTTTAAATTTTTTATATAGTTTGAATTTTCAAGGCGGAAGAGAGTTAATTGGACGCACATGGGCAAGGTGCGCCATTATGAGTTGATTTTTTTTTGAATTTCTTTTGCCTATCCAGATCTTGAAAGCCCCGTAACTTTTTTTTCTGTTAGGTTTTTGGGGAGGATTCTAAAAATATTCAACGGGGGTTTCCCCTGTTGAATTCGGACCTAACTTTTTTTATTAGTTTTTTGTCGATTTTTTTTGGAATTTGGAAGCAGGAAAATAGTAAATGGCGCACATTCTAACACCCACGGTGCGCCATTACTATTTTGAATTTTGAATCTGGTAGGATCGCGATTTTTTTGCCTTTTGTTGTGGCTCATTTTTTTTGCTCTTTTTTTTCCATGATATTTTTTCAAATTTGTTCTCGTTTTTTTGGCGGGGGGGGGGGTCTTGTACGTTCTTTTGCCGGAGAGAGGGCCCGAGGAAGAGACCGTGAGGAGGAGAGGAGGGCGGAGGGAGGAGGAGGATTTCACTGGGGAGAGCTCGCCTCATTGTCGTAGAGGAGGAGGAGGAGGTCACCGGAGCGAGCTCGCCTACATCGCGGAGAGGAGGAGGAGGTCGCGGAGAGTTAGTTCACCGGAGAGGAGGAGGGAGTACCGTGACGGGGAGGGGGAGGAGAGAGGGAGGAGGAGCTAACCGGAGAGGAGGGAGGAGGAGATCACCGGAGAGCGAGGGAGGAGGGTGGAGAGAGGGCAGGAGGAGCTCACCACGAAGAGGAGGAGGAGAAGAAACCGTTTGAGGGGAGGGGAGGAGGAGAGGAGGAGGAGGCGGTTTCACCGGAGAGGAGGAGGCGATCGCCCCGGGGAGAGGGAGGTGGAGGGGGTCACCGGAGAGGAGGATGAGGAGGTCGCCG
>CM022297.1:210079123-210093532 GCA_011799875.1 Thinopyrum elongatum | reverse complement strand
GAGAGGAGGAGGGGAGTATGGTGGAGGAGAGGAGGGGAGATGGAGTGGAGGAGAGGAGGAGATGGAGTGGAGGAGAGGTGGAGTGGAGTAGAAAAATGAAGAGGTAAGGAGGAGAGGACCCCGCCCAGCCATATATACGGCATAGTAATGGCGCACCGTGGGCAGGTGCACCATTACTATCTTTTTCTTTATTTTTTTTATTTATTTTGAATTTTGAACGCGGGAAGATAGTAATGGCGCACCTTGGGCACGTGCGCCATTACTAACTTTTTTTAATTTTTTCATATAGTTTGAATTTTGAAGGCGGGAAGATAGTAATGGCGCACCATGGGCAGGTGCGCCATTACTGAGTTTGATTTTTTTTGAATTTTTTTGCCTCTCCAGATCTTGAAAGCCCCGTAACTTTTTTTCTGCTAGGTTTTTGAGGATTCTAAAAATCTTCAACGGGGTTTCCCCCTGTTGAATTCGGACCTAACTTTTTTTATTATTTTTTATCGATTTCTTTTTTTGAATTTGGAAGCGGGAAAATAGTAATGGCGCACATTCTAACCCCCACGTGCGCCATTACTATTTTGAATTTTGAATCTGGATCTGGATCGCGATTTTTTTGCCCTTTTTTTTGCTCATTTTTTTGCTAGTTTTTTTGCACGATATTTTTTCAAATTTTGTTCTCGTTTTTGGGTCTTGTACGTTCTTTTGCCAGAGAGGAGGGCCGAGGAGAGACCGTGAGGAGGAGAGGAGGCAGGAGGAGGAGGTCACCGGAGAGGAGCTCGCCTACATCGTCGGAGAGGAGGAGGAGGAGGTCACCAGAGGGAGGTCACCGGAGAGTGAGCTTCTCGCCTAGAATCGTCGAGAGGGAGGATGAGTGAGGTCAAACCGATAGAGCGCTCGCCTACAACTGCCGGATAAGAGGAGGAGTCGCGCGAGAGGAGTTCACCGGTAGATGAGGGAGGACAACCATGGGGGAGGAGCGGAGGGAGAGGATCAAGAGGGGAGAGACTCACCGGAGAGGAGGAGGGGAGTCACCGCGAGGATAGGGAGGAGATCAAGCCGTGAGGGAGGGAGAGAACGTGAGGGGAGGATGGATGAGAGTAGGGGAGGAGGTCGCCGAGAGTAGATGGGAGAAGGGTCACCGGAGAGGAGGGGAGGGAGGTCGCCAGAGTAGGAGGGAGTTGGGAGGGAGTGTGGAGATATGGGGTAGAGTGAGGTATGATGGAGTGAGGAGAGAGGTGGAGTGAGAGGAAAAATGAAAGAGGTAAGGAGGAGAGACCCCGCCCAGCTCATATACGATAGTAATGGCGCACGTGGGCAGGTGTCGCCATTACTATCTTTTTCTTATTTTTTTGATTATTTGAATTTTGAAGGCGGGAAATAGTATGGCGCACTTGGTCAGGTGCGCGCCATTACTAACTTTTTTAATTTGTTTATATAGTTTTAATTTTGAAGCGGGAAGAATTAATGGGCACCATGGGCAGGTGCGCCATTATTGAGTTTCGATTTTTTTTAATTTGTTTTGCCTTCCAGATCTTGAAAGCCCCGAACTTTTTTCGGTGTAGGTTTTTGCAGGATTCTAAAGGATCTTCAACGGGGTTTTTCTCCTCCCCTGTTGATTCGGACCTAACTTTTTATATTATTTTTTGTCGATTTTTTTTTTAATTGGACAGCAGGGAAAATGTATGGAGCCACATTCTAACCCCCACGGTGCTGCATTACTATTTTGAATTTCGAATACCTGGATCTGGATTCGCCGATATTTTTGCCCTTTTTTTTGCTCAGTTTTTTTGCTCGTTTGTTTTGCACGATATTTTTCTTTCAAATTTTTCGTTCTAGTTTTTGATCTTGTACGTCTTATTTTTGTCCGGAGAGGAGGGCCGGGAGAGACCGTAGGCAGGAGGGAGGGAGGAGAGGAGGTCAACTGATGAGGAGCTCGCCTACATCTCGGGAGAGGATGAGGGCAGGAGGTCACGGTAGGGCGCTCGCCTGACATCGCCAGAGAGGGAGAGATGTCCGCCGGAGAGAGTCACCTGTAGAGGAGGGGAGGAAGAAAACCGTGAGGGAGGGGAGGAGAGGGGGAGGAGGGAGCTTCACCGGGAGAGAGGAAGGGAGGTAAGATCACCGGAGCGGAGGGAGGAGGAGCTCACGGAGAGGAGGATGAGAAACCTATGGAAGGGAGGAGAGGAGGGAGGAGGAAGGTCGCGGAGAGGAGGAGGAGGTCTCGGAGAGGAGGGGAGCGGCGTCAACCGGAGAGGAGGAGGAGGAGGTCGCCGGAGAGAAGGGGGAGGGAGTTGGTGGAGGAGAGGAGGGGAGATGGAGTGAGTAGGATGAGGAGGAGAGTGGAGTGGAGGAGAAAAATGAAGTAGGTAAGGTAAGAGAGGGAAAGACGGCCCCCGCACCAGCCATATATACGGCCTAGTATGGCGAAGCACCGTGGGCCAGGGGCGCCATTACTATCTTTGTCTTTTATTTTTTTTGATATTTGAATTTTGACAGGCGGAATGAGATAGTATGCGCACCCTTGGTCAGTTCGACTACTAACTTTTTTTAATTTTTATATAGTTGTATTTTGGAAGGCGGGGAAGATCGTAATGACGCACCAGGTGGCAGGTGCGACCATTATGAGTTTGATTTTTTTTAATTTTTTTAGTCCTATCCAGCATTTGAAAGCCCTAACTTTTTTTCTGTTAGGTTTTGGGAGGATTTCTAAAGATCTTACACGGGGTTTCCCCCGTTGAATTCGTACCTAACTTTTTTTATTATTTTTAGATCGAATTTTTTTTTAATTGGAAAGGGAGGAAAAGTGTAATGGCGCGCACATTCTAAACCCCCACTGCGCCACTTACTATTTTGAATTTTGAATCTCTGGATCGGATCGCGAATTTTTTTGCTCCTTTTTTGCTCATTTTTTTTGCTGCTCGTTTTTTTTGCACGATATTTTTCCAAATTTTGTTTCTTGTTTTTGGGATTGTGTACGTTCTTTGCGGAGAGGAGAGCGCAGAGAGAGACCGTGAGGGGAGAGGGTAGGGAGGAGTAGGAGGTACCGGAGAGGAGATCGCCTAATCATGCGCGATAGAGAGGAGGAGGAGGCTCACGCGAGAGAGGTAGCTCGCCTACATCGCCGGGAGGAGGAGGAGTCGCCGGAGAGGAGTTTCAGGCCGAAGGATGGGAGGAAAACCCGTGATGGGGAGGGGCGGAGAGGAGGGTAGAGCACGAGAGGATGGACGGATGAGGAGGGAGGAGGAGGACGGAGGAGCCGGGAGAGGAGCAACGAGAGCGGGAGGAAGCACGAGGGACGGAGGAGGAATGAGGGGGAGGAGAGGAGGAGGGAGGGAGGTCCAGGAGAGGAGGAGGAAGGTCCGGAGAATGAGTGGGAAGGTCCCGGAGGAGGGAGGAGAGGAGGGGTCTCCGGATGAGGAGGAGGGATATGGTGGAGGAGAGAGGGGACTGGAGGGAGGAGAGGAGAGTGGGTGGAGGAGAGGGGAGTGGATGGAGGAGGAAATGAATGAAGAGCGTAAGGAGAGAGGACCGCCCCCAGTCCATAACGGCATCGTAATGGCACGTGGGCAGTGCCGCCATTACTATCTTTTTCTTTATTTTTTGATTTATTTTGAATTTTTGAGGCGGAAGATAGAATGGCGCACCTTGTGGCACGGTCGCCATTACTAACATTTTTTAATTTTTTATATAGTGTTCATTTTGAAGGCGGGATAGATAGTAATGGACGCACCATGGGCAGGTGCGCCATCTTGAGTTTGATTTTTTTGATTTTTTTGCCTCTCCTAATCTTGAAGCGCACGTGATTTTTTCTGTTATTTTTTGATGATTCTAAAATCTTCACACGGGTTTTCCTTCCCCTGTTGAATCGGACCATATTTTTCATTATTTTTTGTCGATTTTTTTTTTTTTAATTGGAAGGGGAGGAAATAGAATGGCGCCCATTCTAAACCCCCACGGTTGCGCCATGACTATTTGAATTTTGAATCTGGATCTGGACTGCGATTTTTTTTTGACCTTTATTTTGGCTCATTTTTTTGCTTGTTTTTTTTGCCGATATTTTTTCAAATTTTGTTCTCGTTTTTGATCTTGTACGTTCTTTTGCCGGAGGAGGCCGAGGAAGAGACGTGAGGATGAGAGGACGGAGGGGGATGGATGGGTCACCGGAGAGGAGCGCTACCACGGAGGAGGGCGAGGAGGAGGACCAGGAGGCGCTCGCCATGCGAGAGGCGAGGAGTAGGAGATTCCCGGGGGGGGCCTGTGGGAGGAAGGAGAGCCACAGAGAGCGGGAAGCCGGAGAGGAGGGAGGAGGGTACAGAGAGAGAATGAACCGGAGGGGAGGGGAGGGAGCGGGGAGGAGGTGGGGAGGGGGGAGCGTCACGGGAGGAGGAGGGGGAGTGTCCGGGAGAGGAGGAGGGTATATGGAGGAGAGGAGAGATGGAGTGGGAGGATAGAGAATGATATGAGCGACAAATAGAGGTAAAGGAGAGGACCCGCCCAGCCATATATACGGCAAGTAAGAATCGCACACGTGGGCAGGTGCACCATCTAATGCTTGTTCTTTATTTTTTTGATGTTATTTTGAATGTTTGAAGGCGGAGTACTAATGCGCACCCTTGGGCAAGTGCCATTACTAACTTTTTTAATTTTTTAGTAGTTTGATTTTGAAGGCGGGAAGATAGTATGCGCACCATGGGCGGTGCGGCCATTTACTCTGAGTTTGATTTTTTTAATTTTTTTGCCTCTCCATATCTTAAAAGCACCGTAACTTTTTTTTCTGTTAGGTTTTTTGAGGTTCAAAATCTCAACGTGTGGTTTCCCCCTGTTGAATTCGACCTAAACCTTTTTATTTATGTTTTTTGTCGATTTTTTTTTAATTTGGAAGCGGAGAGGAAATAGGTAATGGCGCCACATTATCCTAACCCGCCACGTGTTTGCGCCATTCCTATTTTGGAATTTTGAATCTGGATCTGGATCGCGATTTTTTTTTGCCCTTTTTGCTCTTGCTTTTGCTCGTTTTTTTCTCACTGAATTTTTTTTCAAATTCGTTCTCGTTTGTTGATCTTGTACGTTCTTTGCCGGGAGTAGGGCCGAGGAGAGGACCGTGAGGAGAGAGGAGGGAGAGGAAGGAGGAGGTCACTGGAGAGGAGCTCCTCTACATCAGTCGGAGAGGAGGAGGAGGAGGTCACCTGAGGGCTCGCCACAATCGCCGGAGAGGAGGAGGAGGTCGCCGGAGGAGGTAGTTCACCGTGAGGAACCGGGAGGGAGAGGGAGAGGAGGAGCTCCACGAGAGGAGGGAGGAGGAGATCACAGGAGAGGAGGGAGGAGGAGCTCACGAAGAGGAGGTGGAGAAACCTGGGGAGGGGGGAGAGGAGGGAGGAGATCCGCGGAGGGAGGAGGTCCCGGAGGGAGGGAGAGGTAATCGGAGAGAGTGGAGGAGGAGGTCATGCCGGAGAGGAGGTAGGAGTATGGTGGAGGGAGGAGGGGAGTAGTGGAGGAGAGGAGGAGATTGGGAGGAGATGGAGTGGAGGAGAGGTGGAGTGGCAGAGAAAATGAAGAGGCGTAAGGAGGATGGAGACGGACCCCGCCCCAGGCCATTAGATACGCGCAATAGTACTGGCGCACACGCGGGCAGGTGCCCATTACTATCTTTTCTTTTATTTTATTGATTATTTTGAATTTGAAGGCGGAAGATAGTAATGGCGCACCTTGGGGCAGGTGCGCCATACTAACTTTTTTAAAAAATTTATATAGTTTGAATTTTGACGGGGGGAGATAGTATGGGCAGGCTGGGCAGGTTCGCCATATCTGCAGTTTGATTTTTTTTAATTTTTTAGCTCCTCCTATCTGAAAAGCCCCGTAACTTTTTTTCTGTAGGTTTTTGAGGAATTCTAAAATCTTCAACAGGGGGTTTCCCCGCTGTTGAATTCGACCTAACTTTTTTATTATTTTTTTATCGATTTTTTTTTAATTTGGAAAGCGGTAAACATAGTAATGGCGCCCATTTAACCCCACCGTGCGCCTCATTAACTATTTTGAATTTTGAATCTGGATCAGGATCGCGATTGCTTTTTTTGCCAACTTTTTTTTGCTCGTTTTTTTGCACGATATTTTTCTCAAATTTTGTTTGTTTTTGGTCTTTGTAAGCGTCTTTTGCCGGAGAGGAGCGCCGGGAGAGACCGTGAGAGGAGAGGAGGGAGGATAGGAGTCACCGAGAGAGGACTCGCCTACATCGTCGCGGAGAGGAGGCAGGAGGAGGATCCACCGAGAGGGCTGCGCACTACTCGCTCGGAGAGGAGGAGGGTCGCGGAGAGAGTCACCGGAGAGATAGGAGGAAAACCCGTGAGGGCGGAGGAGGAGAGGAGCTCACCGGAGAGGGGAGGAGAGAGATCACCGGAGAGGAGGGAGGAGGAGCTCGCGGAGAGGAGGGAGGCAGAAACCGTGAGTGGGAGGGGAGGAGAGAGGGAGGGAGGGAGGTGCCGGGAGGAGTGAGTGTCCCGGAGAGAGGAGTGGGAGAGGTCACGGAGATAGGAGGAGGCGGAGGTCGCCGGAAGGAGAGGGGAGTATGGTGGAGGAAGGAGGGGAGAGAGTGGAGTGAAGAGGAGAGGAGGAGATGAGTGGAGGAGAGGTGGAGGAGAGGGAGGAGAAAATGAAAGGGTCAGGAGGAAGGACACCCGCCCAGCCATTATATCGGATATACATGGCGCACCGTGGGCAGGATGCGCCATTACGCATTTTTTCTTATTTTTTGATTTATTTGAATTTGAAGGCGGGAAGATAGATATGGGGACCTTGAGGACAGGTTGCGCCATTACTAACTTTTGTAATTTTGTTTATAGTGTCCGATTTTGAGGGGAGAAGATAGTAATGGCGCACCATGGGCAGGTGACGCCAATTTTTGAGTTTGAATTTTTTGAATTTTTTTTGCCTCCCTAGAATCTTGAAAGCCACGTAACTTTTTTTCTGTAGGTTTTGAGGATTCTAAAGATCTTCAACGGAGGTTCCCCCTGTGCTGAAGTTCGACTAACTTTTTTTCATTATTTTTTGGTCGATTTTTTTTTTTTGAATTTGGAAGCGGGAAAATAGTAATGGCGCACATTCTAAACCCCCACGGTGCGCCATTACTAGTTTTGATATTTGAATCTGGAGCTGGATCGCGATTTTTTTTGCCCTTTTTTTTTGCTCATTTTTTTTGCTTGTTTTTTTGCAACGATATTTTTTTCAAATTTTGTTTCTCGTTTTTGGATCCTGTAATTCTTCTTTTGCGGAGAGGCAGGGCCGGGAAGAGACCGTTTAGGAGGAGAGGACGAAGGAAGGAGGAGGAGGTCACGCGAGAGGAGGCAAGGATCCCCGGAGAGTATCGCCGGAGAGAGGGAGTAGGAGTTGGAGAGGTTGAGGGAACCAGGAGGAGAGAGGAGAGAGCTCTAGGGAGGATAGGAGACACCGTAGGGAGAGGGTCACGAAGGGGACCTGTAAAGGAGGGTGAGGACCCGGGAGGGAGGGTTCAAGAGTGGGGAGTACCGGAGAGGAGGAGGGGGTCGCGAGAGGGAGTATGGTGGAGGAGAGGATGAGGGAGATAGTGGAGAGAGGAGGAGATGGAGTGGAGAGAGGTGGAGTAGAGGTGAGAAAAATGAAAGGAAGGAGGAGAGGACCCCGCCCAGCAATATACGGCATTAGTAATGGCGCACGTGGCAGGGTGCCGCCATTCCTATCTTTTCTTTCTTTATTTTGTTGATTTAATTTGAATTTTGAAGGCGGGAAGATAGTAATGGCGCACCTTGGGCAGGTGCGCGCAATACTACTAACTTTTTTTAACATTTTTTATCATAGTTTGAATTTTGACAGGCGGGAAAGATAGTAATGGCGCACATGGGCAGGTGCGCATTACTAGTGTTTGATTTTTTTTTGCAATTTTGCGTTCCAGATCTTGAAAAGCCGCATAACTTTTTTCTTTAGGTTTTGGGATTCTAAAATCTTTCAACGGGGTTTCCCCTTTTGAATTCGGACCTAACTTTTTATTATTTTTTTGTCAATTTTTTTTTTGAATTTGAGGAAGCGAAAGGAAATATCAATGGGTTCGCACATTCTAACCCCACGGTGTGGCCATTTACTAGTTTGATTTTGAATCTGGATTCGCGATGTTTTTGACCTTTTTTTGACGTTTTTGCTGTTTTTTTCATGATATCTTTTTAAATTTTGTTTCTTTTGGATCTTGTACTGTTTTTTGCCGGAGGAGGGCCGAGGAGTGAGAGCCGTGAGGAGGATTTTTTTTTGAGGGGAGGAGGAGGAGGGTCCACTGGAGAGGAGCTCACGCCTACACGTCGAAAAGAGGAGGATGGAGGAGGTCACGAGGAGGCAGAAGCCACGCGAGAGAGGAAGGAGGTCGCCGGAGAGGAGTTCACCGGAGAGGAGGGAGGCGAGAACATAGGGGAGCGGATCACGGGGAGGAAGGAGCCACCAGAGAGGAGGGAGAAGATCAACCGAAGAGGAGGAGAGGAGCTCACCGATGGAGGAGGGAGGAGAAACCGTGAGGGGAGGAGGAGGAGGGAGGAGGAGGTCCGGCGAGAGTGAGGAGAGGTCGCCAGAGAGAAGTGGGAGGAGGTCACCGGGAGAGGAGGAGGAGGAGGTTGCCGGAGAGGAGGAAGGGGAGTATGGGTGGAGGAGAGGAGGGGAGATGGAGTGAGAAGGAGGAGATGGTAAGGAAGATGGAGTGGAGGAGAGTTGAGAGTGGAGAGAAAACAATGAAGGGTAGGAGGAAGGACCCCGCACCAGCCAATATACGGCATAGTAATGGCGCACGTGGGCAGTTCGCCACATTCACTATCTTTTCTTTTTTTTTGATTTATTTAATTTTGAACGGCGGGGAAGTCTAGTAAATGGCGCCCTTGTGCAGGTGCGCATTACTAACTTTTTTAAATTTTTATATAGTTTGAAAATTTTGAGGCGGGAAGGGGGGGGGGAAGATGGAAGATAATGGCGCACCATGGGCATGTGCGCCATTACTGAGTTTGATTTTTTTTTGAAATTTTTTGGTCCTCTCCAGATCTTGAAGCCCCGTAACTTTTTTTCTGTTAGGGTTTTGAGGATTCTAAAAATCTCAACGGGGTTTCCCCCTGTTGAATTCGACCTACTTTTTGTTATTATTTTTGATGTTTCTTTTTTTGAATGGAAGCAGGAAAATAGTAATGGTGCGGGGGGACATTTCTAAAACCCCACGGTGCGCCATTACGTATTTTGAATTTTGAATCTGGATCTGGATCGCGATTTTTTTTGCCCTTTTTTTGATCGGATTTTTTTTTGCACGTATTTTTTCCATTTTTTAAATTGTTGTTCTCGTTTTGGTCTTCGTACTTCTTTTGGTGCGAGAGGAGGGCCGAGGGAGATGACGTGAGGAGAGAGAGGAGAGGGAGGAGGTTCACGGAGGGAGCTGCGCCTACATCGTCGGAGAGGAGGAGGAGGAGGTCACCGGAGAGGGTCGCCTACATCGGCCGGAGAGGAGGAGGAGGTCGCGGAGAGAAGTCACCCGGAGAGAGGAAGGACAAACCGTGATGCGGGAGGGCGAGAGGGGGAGGGGACTCACGAGAGGAGGGAGGAAGAAGATCACGCGAGAGGAGGGAGCGGAGATCTCACGCGATAGAGGGAGGAGAGAAAACGTGAGGGGAGGGGAGGAGAGAGTGGAGGAGGAGGTTCCACCGGAGAGGAGGAGGAGTCGACCGGAGAGAGTGGGAGGAGGTCATCCGGAGAGGAGAGGTAAGCGGGTCCGCGGATAGGAGGAGGGAGTATAGGTGATAGGAGAGGGGGAGGATGGAGTGGAGAATGAGGAGATGGAGTTGAGGAGAAGGTGGGAGTGGAGGAAAAAATGAAGAAGAGGGGTAAGGTGGAGAGGACCCCGCCCAGCCATATTACGGCATAGTAATGGCGCATCCGTGGCAGGTGCGCCATATACTTATCGTTTTTCTCTTTATTTTTTTGTATTTATTTTGAATTTTTGAACGGGCGGGAAATCGGGGAAGATAGTATGGCGCACCTTGGGCAGGGCGCGCCATTACTAACTTTGTTTATTTTAATCTATAGTCTGTATTTGAAGGGGGAAGCATAGTAATGGCGCACATGGCAGGGCGCCATTTTACTGATTTGATTTTTTTTGAATTTTTTTTGCCTCCCATCAGATCTGTGAAAGCCCCGTAACTTTTTCTTTCTGTAGTTTTTGAGGACTTCTAAAGAATCTTCAACGGGGTTTCCCCCTGTTGAATCGGACCTAACTTTTTATTATTTTTTTCTACGATTTTCTTTTTTTGAATTTGGAAGCGGGAGAGAAAATGTATGGCGCACATTCTAACCCCCACGTGCGCCATACTATTTTGATTTTGAATCGGTCTGGGATCGCGATTTTTTGCCCTTTTTTTTTGCTCATTTTTTTTGCTGTTTTTTGCACGATATTTTTTCAAATTTTGTTCTCGTTTTTGGGCTTGTACAGTTCTTTTTGCCGAGAGAGGAGGGACGAGGAGAGACCGTGAGGAGGAGGAGGAGGCAGGAGGAGGAGGTCCCGGAGAGGAGCTCGCTACATCGTCGGAGAGGAGAGGAGGAGGGTCACCAAGAGCTCGCTCCTACAATCGCCGGAGGAGAGGGAGGAGGCAGGGTGCCGAAGGAGAGGGTCACCGGAGAGGAAGGAGAGGAGAAACCTGAGGGGAGGGGAGGAGAGTGAGGGAGGAGAGTCATCGACGGAGGAAGGAGGGAGGAGGAGATCAACGGAGAGGAGGGAGAGGAGCTCACCGAGAGAGAGAGGAGGGGAGAAACCGTTGGAGGGAGAGGAGGAGAGAGAGGGATGGCGGAGGATGTCGCCGGAGAGGGGTGGAGGTTCGTCGAAGAGGAGTGGAGAGAGGTTCACCGGAGAGGAAAGGAGGAGGTCGCCGGAGAGGCGGAGGGGAGTATTGTGTGAGGAAGGAGGGGAGATGGAGTGGAGGAAGGGCAGAGGAGATGGAAGTGGAGGATGTGTGGAGTGGAGGAGAAAAATGAAGAGGGGTAAGGGGAGGGAGAGGAACCCGCCCGCCATATATTACGGCATAGTAATGGCCGCAACGTGGCAGGTGCGCCATTACTATTCTTTTCTTTATTTTTGATTTATTTGATTTTGAATGGCGGACAGATAGTAATGGCGACACCTGGGGCACGGCGCCATTACTAATCTTTTTTATTTTTATTTAGATAGTTGAATTTTGAAGGCGGGAAGATTTAGTATTGCGCACCATGGGCAGGTGCGCCATTATGAGTTTTGTTTTTTTTGAATCTTTTTTGCCTTCCAGATTCTTGAAAGCCCTAACTTTTTCTTGGTTTGGGTTTTTGTGAGATTCTAAATCTTCAACGGGGTTCTTCCGCCCTTTGAATTCGGCACCCTAACTTGTTGTTTATTATTTTTTATCGTCATTCTTTCGTTTTTTGAATTTGGAAGCGGGGGAAAATAGTAATGGCGCACTTCATTAACCCCCCACGTGATGCCATCTACTATTTTGAATGTTTGAATCTGTGAGAATCGCGATTTTTTGCCCTTTTTGCTCTATTTTTTTGCTCGTTTTTTCACATTGATTATTTTCAAATTTGTTCTCTTTTGGAGTCTTGTAGTTCTTTTGCCGGAAAGGAGGCCGAAGGAGAACCGTGAGGAGGAGAGTGGGAGGAGGAGGAGGTAACTGGAGAGGATCTCACCTACATCGTCGGAGAGGAGGAGGAGGAAGGTCACCAGAGATGCGCCGCCTACATTCGCCCGGAGAGGAGGAGGGAGGTCGCCGGAGCAGGAGTTCCCGGAGAGGAGGGAGGAAGAAGGAGAACCATGAGGGGAGGGGAGGAGAGGGAGGGATGAGGTGCTCACAGAGAGGAGGGAGAAGGAGATACCGGAGAGGAGGGGGGGGGGAGGAGGAAGCTCACCGGGGCTGGGAGGGAGGGAGGAGAAACCGTGACGGGAGGAGAGGAGAGGAGGGAGGAGGAGGTCGCCCTGAGCATGAGAGGGGAGGAGGGGAGGTCGCCAGAGCGAAAGGTGGGGCGAGGAGGTCACGGAGAGGAGGAAGGAAGGTGGTCGCCGGACGGAGAGGAGGAGGGGAGTAGAGTATGGTGGAGGGAGAGGAGGGGAGATGAGTGAGGATGGAGGAGATGAGTGGAGAGAGGTGGAGGGAGGAGAGAAAAATGAAGAGGGTAGGTAAGGAGGAGAGGACCCCGATCAGCCATATGTACGGATTAGTAATGGCGCACCGTGGGCAGGTGCACCATTTACTATCTTGTTCTTTATTTTTTGGATTTATTTGAATTTTGAAGTCGGGGAAGAAGATAGTACTGGCGCACCTTGTGGCAGGGTGCGCAATACTAACTTTTTTAAATTTTTTATATAGTTTGAATTTTCAAGGCGGAAGAGAGTTAATTGGACGCACATGGGCAAGGTGCGCCATTATGAGTTGATTTTTTTTTGAATTTCTTTTGCCTATCCAGATCTTGAAAGCCCCGTAACTTTTTTTTCTGTTAGGTTTTTGGGGAGGATTCTAAAAATATTCAACGGGGGTTTCCCCTGTTGAATTCGGACCTAACTTTTTTTATTAGTTTTTTGTCGATTTTTTTTGGAATTTGGAAGCAGGAAAATAGTAAATGGCGCACATTCTAACACCCACGGTGCGCCATTACTATTTTGAATTTTGAATCTGGTAGGATCGCGATTTTTTTGCCTTTTGTTGTGGCTCATTTTTTTTGCTCTTTTTTTTCCATGATATTTTTTCAAATTTGTTCTCGTTTTTTTGGCGGGGGGGGGGGTCTTGTACGTTCTTTTGCCGGAGAGAGGGCCCGAGGAAGAGACCGTGAGGAGGAGAGGAGGGCGGAGGGAGGAGGAGGATTTCACTGGGGAGAGCTCGCCTCATTGTCGTAGAGGAGGAGGAGGAGGTCACCGGAGCGAGCTCGCCTACATCGCGGAGAGGAGGAGGAGGTCGCGGAGAGTTAGTTCACCGGAGAGGAGGAGGGAGTACCGTGACGGGGAGGGGGAGGAGAGAGGGAGGAGGAGCTAACCGGAGAGGAGGGAGGAGGAGATCACCGGAGAGCGAGGGAGGAGGGTGGAGAGAGGGCAGGAGGAGCTCACCACGAAGAGGAGGAGGAGAAGAAACCGTTTGAGGGGAGGGGAGGAGGAGAGGAGGAGGAGGCGGTTTCACCGGAGAGGAGGAGGCGATCGCCCCGGGGAGAGGGAGGTGGAGGGGGTCACCGGAGAGGAGGATGAGGAGGTCGCCGGAGAGGAGGAGGGGAGGAGGAGTCTGGTGGAGGGAGGAAGGAGGGGAGATGGAGTGGAGGAGAGGAGGAGATGAGGGAGGGAGGTGGAGAGTGGAGTAGAAGAAAAATGAAAGACGGTAAGGAGGAGAGGACCCCGCACCAGCCATCTATACGGCCATAGTAATGGCGCACCGTGGGGGCAATGTGCACCATTACTATCTTTTTCTTTATTTTTTTTTATTATTTGAATTTTGAACGCGGGAAGAAGATAGTAATGGCGCACTTGGGCACGTGGGGGCGCCTACTAAAATTTTTTTTTAATTTTTTTCAGCTAGTGATTTTGAAGGCGGGAAGGAAGAAGAATGGCGCACCATGGGCAGTGTGCGCCATACTGAGATTTGATTTTTTTTGAATTTTTTGCCTGCATCTCCCGACTGGAAAGCCCCGTAACTTTTTTTTCTGCGGTTTTTGAGGATTCTAAAAATCTCAACGGGGGTTCCCCTGTTGAATTCGGACTAACTTTTTTGATTATTTGTATCGATTTTCTTTTTTTGAATTTGGAGCCGGGAAATAGTAATGGCGCACATTCTACCCCCACGTGCGGCTTACTATTGAAATTTTGAATCTGGATCTGGGATCGGATTTTTTTGCCCTTTTTTTGCTCTTTGTTGCTAGTTTTTTTGCACGATATTTTTTTCAAATTTGTTCTCGGTTTTGGGTTCTTGTACAGTTCTTTTGCCAGAGGGAGGGCCGAGGAGAGACCGTGAGGAGGCGAGGAGGCCAGGAAGGAGGAGGGTAACGGAAGGGAGCTCGCCCCCTTTTTACATCGTCGGAGAGGAGGGGAGGAGGTCACCAGAGAGGCGCTCGCCTACATCGCCGGAGAGGAGGAGGAGGTCGCCGGGCGAGGAGTTTCACCGGAGAGAAGGGAGGAGAAAGGAACCCGTGCGGGGAGGGGAGGAGAGGAAGGGCGGAGGAGCTCACCGGAGAGGAGGAGGAGGAGATCACGGAGAGGAGGGAAGGAGGAGCTCACGGAGAGGAGGGAGGAGAAAACCGTGAGGGGGAGAGGAGGAGGGATGGAGGAGGAGGGTCGCCGGAGAGGAGGAGGAGGTTCGTCGAAGAGAGTGGGAGGGGGGGGGGGGGGGAGAGGTACGGAGAGGAGGAGGAGGAGGGGAGGTCGCCGGAGAG
>CM022297.1:210062283-210077123 GCA_011799875.1 Thinopyrum elongatum | reverse complement strand
ATCCAAAAGTAAAGGGGGACGACGATGGGGACGATTGGCAGAGAAAGTTATGGGGTGGACTAATAACAGTGCAATGGAAGTACAGCCCGAGACCTAAACAACTTAGGAGACACAACTCTAATCAACAAAATTGGGTGAATTGTGGGCAAGGGATGGGGAAAGTTATGCGAAAATAGGTTAGGAGACTGAATTCAACTCGAGAAGATCCAAAGGTGCCAAATAATTATGAGTCAATGAGTGGAAATATTTTGTGAGGGGTGTCAATAGCTACAAACGAGCAAAGAACGGCAAAATCGAGTCCGCAGAATTAGGTGTGGCCGAAACAAAAATTCCAGCCGGTCATTTTTTACACGGTACGGACGTCAGGAAGAGACGCATGTTTCGGGATGGACATCCGGAATCCAAATCTGTGATTTTCGTTCTGTGGGTGGTTCCGATTGTCCTGTAAAAGGCCGGTCTGGGGTCTTGGAAGGGTCCGCTGAGTCCTAAAGTGCTGGTCGTCCTGGTGGGGTCGGGGTCAACCTGGGATTGAGTCCAACATGATTTTGGTTGTCGAATATTGGGGATTTTGGGTCAAAATTGAGAAATTTCATGGATGAAAAGTGGGGAAACTGTGGATATGCTAGATCCACTTTGAAACACAAGCACAAGACCATGTGATGAAAATTCACAAAACATCCTCAATCACAAAAAAATTGAGGCTATTTTTGGTGGGGATTTTTCAAAATTTAGGAACGAATCAGCAATTTCAGGGCCTAAAGCAACGGTGCGGGATCGACTCACATTTCGTAGATCAACGTGGCTCTTGATACCAAGATATGTTAGGGTGGAACACTAGGGGGCGATTTTTCCACGATTTGGAGGGGATTTCCCGAAACACACGAAGAACCAAGGTGAAAACAAGAGGAACACTCAAATTGTGCGAGATCCATCACACCATATCTAATCCACATACACAAAGAGGATATAAAGGTCCAAATCAACACAAGAAATACAAGAGGTACCCGGTTCGTCCCAATCCTTGAGGAGTTGGGGTCTTGAATCCTGTGAGTGATCTTCTCCCTAGATGCTCTTGACTGTCAATAGGATCTTCTCCAATGGATGGTCTTGAGCTCCAATGGAGTGTATCATCTCACTCTCCTACAAGAGGAGATGGGGTGAGAGCAAAGCTCACAACAATGAGCTATCTATTTGCTAACCCATAAAGTAGGACAGGGAGGTCTAGATTATTGTCTGAAGCCACGAGGGGTAATGGGAGAGGGATACAAGGTCAAAGGCCCGGCTACGCACCGGGCAGGCGTCGGACGTCCGAGGGACTGTCGGTCTTCCTGTGGCATCGACTGGGGTCCTGACGTCTGAGCGGCGTCAACTTCCGACGTTCTTCTCTGGACAGTGTCGCCGGATTTCCCGTTAGGTGGTCGGATCGTCCGTGGTTGTAGTAATGGTCGATGATTTCGGCTTCTCCATTAGTCCATCCGGCAGTTTGTTGCATCTATGCGTTCTCCTGGCTGCAGGCGTGGTCGCATTCGGACTCCGTGGATCGTCGGATGTCCGTGCGGTCTAGCTTTGCTTGGCAGCTCTAACTAGCTACGTACTTCTGTTCTTCGCTATCCTACGCTTCTCCGTCCTCGCGGATGGTGTAGGTATGCTTGGCGCTTGCACCCTCCTCATCATCCGTGAACTGCCCGGCAATACCTATGCTGCACACGAGGATGTCAAGTAGTATACCATCCTCGAATGTGGTCAATTGGAACACGTGCAAAGGAGATGACCCCCTTTAGGTTAGGTGAAGTATGGGTCCGCATGTTCACTTGCCAACAGACTCTTTGACTGGTATGTCGTAGGATGCCCGCATTCGTTAATACCTTGCTCCTCTAACAACAACACAAACATGGCTCAGAAAAACTCTGCTCACGCCTCAAAAACCAAATACTTGCTCGAGCTGCTGGTCCCAGCTGTCGGCCGCTCCTTGTGCGCTTCTTGCATTTCATAGGACTATAAGGTTGACATGTGTGGGACCGTGATGTCAAGAAACCAGGAGGAGCATTTTTTTATAGTTGTACACAATAAGGAGGCACTTGCTATGTACGGCTATGGCCCGGTGGTCCCTATACTGTATCCCTCTCCAGTTAAAGTCATCCCTGATTCCTCTGTTGTTGTACCATGTTTGACACGTGAGATGGCGGCGCCACGGCGAGCGCACCTAACTCGAAGTGGATGACGGAGAGGGCCTCATGGCCCTACCTGATGGTCCATGCACTGCCCCTGCTCATTCAGGATGCCAGATCATCGTGCACATGTCCATGATAGCATTGTCGTTCGCATTTGTTCCTGGTGATTCTCGTCCTCCTCTGAGCCAGTTGTCTCATTGAGGAACCGAGGTTTTAGCACTGGTCCTCCTGCGCTGTCGAATGCTGATTCCGGCGGTGCTGTAGCTCTTTCGTCCATTAGCGTCGAGTGCAGCCGCACCTCGCTCTATGTGTGAACACGGCAGAAACCGGCTTGTGGCGGTGGCGCCCCGCCCCGGCTTTCCTCGTCGGAAGCCCCGTCCATCGTTGTTTTTCGTTGCTGAGCTCGGCTTAGCTTCGCTTGGCGAGCCAGCATGTCCCGGCTGCTGGAACCCAACCGCTGTCCAAGCCACAAGTCCTGCCTGCCCTGGCCCACCCAACCCCTTCTTCCCCCCCCGCAAACACTACCGCTGTTCTCACCTGAAACAGTCAGGCCTGCCCGCCGTTTCCCCAAGTGCAGGCCTACTGCTCTGAGCTCAAACGACACACTGTCGTTCGTCCATACCAGTCTGCCGCCCACATTATGATACAATAAACACGTTTGCGAGGCGGCACTTCTGACCACCCTCCGTCCCCTCTGCTGCCACCATTGTCTATATTAACTGTTGCGGCCACCATAGCCGCAGTCATCCTTGCCTCTGTTCCCTTCTCCTCTCCACATTACTTTCCATCCACAGCTTCCTCGTTGCTCCAACGCTCTCTGGACGGGCGACGACGACCAGAAGAAGTAGAATGGTCAGCCATTTTGCTGCCCGACTCGCTGCAGGCAGCGCACCTAGAGGTGCACGATGTCCCAATGAGAACAACGGTCGTTGATGACCCGCGGCCCAACCTCCTCCTCCGTGCCATTCTCAGTCCGTTGCAGTGCCACCATACCATTGGTGAGGCCACGCCCATACATGGACATGGTGATGCAGAAGCCATAGGAAGCATTCCAGAGGCGCAGACGACGCTGCCCTACAAAACCCACCATTCCTCAAGGACATGCTACGTCCTGGTGCTTGCCGTTTGGTTTTTTTTTTTCTGTGAGCAGGAAAGGGTGATCAGCAAAGTATAGATAATATTTCCTCAGTTAAGAACCAAGGTTATAATCAGTAGCGAAGGTACAAGCAAGTCCACAATCTATGCACCGCATAAACAATCAAACACTTTGCCCACGCTGATAAGGGGTTGTCAATCCCTTTCACGTGTCATTGCAAAGGTGGATCTGATAGAGGATAGGATATAACATGCAAAAAACGTACAACCCAATAAAGTAAATACATTGCAGCAAGGGTATTTTTTGGTATGTTTGGTATATAGATCTGAACTATTGATGGAAAATAGAAACCTGGGGTCATAACGTTTCAACTAGAGGCTTCCTCGTCTTGAAGACATCATACGTGGGCGACAAATTCTGCCTAGTCAATTACGTAGAAAAGCGCAACGTTATGACAGTACCAAGGCAATGATTATGCATATAGGACCTCTACTCCTGTGTCAAGTGAGCCGACTCCTCCTGCATCTACTATATTACCCACACGTCGACCGCTATCCCGCATGCAATCTAGAGTATTAAGTTCATAAAGAACGGGGGAGTATGCCTTGAGTAAGATACATGATGTAAGAGGGGATAAACTCAAGCAATATGATGAAACACATTTTTTTCCTTGGATGGCAACAATACAATAAGAACTCACTAACCCTACTAATGTCACTGGGTGAGACAAACGCAAGATTGGAACCCAAAACTAATACTCTCTCCCATTGTCCAAGAAATACCACACATAGTTGGCCAAACCAAACCGTTATCTTCGAAGAGAAAATACAAAGATACTCATAACATGCATATAAGACATTCAGAGAAGATTCAATAATATCAATATGATAATCTATCATAATCCACACATTCATCGGATTCCACAAACTAACCGCAAAAGAATATTACATCGGATAGAAACTCCAAGAACAATCGATGGAGAACAGTAAAAAAATGTAATTGAATCAAAGAGATAGAGAGCCATCTAGCTACTACTATGACCCGTGAGGCTGAGGTAACACTACTCACGCTTCAATGGAGGGGCATAGGGTTTGATGTAATGCCCTCCGTATCGAATCCCCTCCGGCGATTGCCGGTAAAAGGCCCCAAGATTGGGATCTCATGGAAGAAAAAAACAAGGTTTTTGTTTCGCGGTGAACAGTATTCGTGGCTCTCGTCCTAGTGGTGTTTGGAACTATGTGAATTATAGACGAGAAGTAGGTCGGTGGACTCCCGTAGGTGGCTCACAAGCCAGGGCCCCCCCTAGGGCGCGCCCCTACGGCTTGCCTGTCCTCGTGGGTCTTCTAACTTCGACTCCAAGCCTCGTAGGTCTTCTGGTCCAAGCAAAAATCATCATAAAGTTTTATTCCGTTTGGACTTCCGTTTGATATTCCTTTTCTGTGAAACTCAAAAAAAAGGAAAAATCAGGAACTTGGCACTATGCTGTCTGGTTACTAGGTTAGGCCCAAAAAATAATATAAAATAGCATAATATGCATAATAAAACATCCAAACAGATAATATAAAAGCATGGAACAATCAAAAATTATTGTCATGGAGACTACAAGCCATCCCAAGACTTAATTCCTCCTGGCTCGTCCTCGAGTAGGTAAATGATAAAACAGTAAATTTGATGGAATGCTAACCCTAACCTCTTTATCCTTGTAATTTCTTTATTGTTGCTGAACTGTTTAGATGCATAAATACAAACAAAAGTATAATATTGACATACAACCAAGAATCTTTCAAGCAATACTAATAAAGCATCATGCTTCGCTTAAATAACATGGCCAAAAAAGTGATCACTACAAATCTATCAGTCTGGCTATGCTCCATCTTCATCACACAAAGTATTAATCTGCACCACCCCCGATGACACGCCATAATTGTTTCATACTTTTGATGTTTCTCAAATTTTTTCAAACTTTCCGCAATACATGACGTGAGCCATGGATATACCTATAGTGATGGAGATAAGAATATGGTGGTTGTTGGAAAGAGAAAACGAAAGGAGATATCTCATATCAACACGGCGCTAAAATCAACGGGGCTATGGAGATGAAAACCCATATAATCGAATCATTGTGAGTAAGATAGGTGATTGCCATGCAACGGATGCACTAGAGCTATAATGTATGAAAAGCTCAAAAGAAACTAGTTGGGTGTGGCATCCACGGTTTGCTCATGAAGACCTAGGGCAATTTTTGAGGACAGCCCTCATTGGAATATACAAGCCAAGTTATATAAACAAAATTCCCACTAGTATATGAAAGTGACAAAATAGGAGACTCTCTATCATGAGATCATGGTGCTACTTTGAAGCACAATGTGGGAAAAATGATAGTATCATTGCCCCCTTCCTCTTTTCTCTCTCATTTTTTTATATTTTGGGCTCTTTGGTCCTCTCTTTTTTCTTTTTTTTTCTGTTTCTCTCTCTTTTTATTGTTTTTTTCATACCGGAGTCTCATCCCGACATGTTGGGGAATCATAGTCTCCATCACCCTTTTCCTCATGGGACAAGCTCTAATAATGAGATATCACACTTTATATTTCTTACACTCAAGAATTACAAACTCGATACTTAGAACAAAAATATGACTCTATTGAATCGCCTCCGGCGTGTAACCGAGATGTGCATGATCAGAGAGACATGTCTAAAAATATGAAAGGTGTCTTTGCCACAAATTAGCGATGTCAACTACGGATCCGCAAAGCAATAGACAATGATGAAGCGGTCATAATAAACGGACGGTTGGAAGTTGCATGCAATATATCTCGGAATGGCTATGGAAATTCGCATAATAGGTAGGTATGTTGCTGGTTTTGAGAGAAGGTTATATGGTGGGTGTAGTGCACCGGCGAAAGTTGCGCGTACAGAGAGAGGGCTAGCAATGGTGAAGTTAGAGTGCATATAATCCATGGACTCCTCAACATTAGTCATAAAAAAACTCACATAACTTATTGCAAAGTCTATTACTATCAAACAAGTACTACACGCTGCTCCTAGGGTGGATGATGGTAGGAAAACACATCGCTCGTGCCCCGCCCGCCCACCATGACGGAATGACAATCAATGAATAAAAATCATGCTCCTACTCTCATGCACAATACGGTTTCACCAACGTTGCATGCTACGGGAATCACAAACTTTAACACAAGTATGTTATACCAATTCCACAATTACTCACTAGCATGAATCTAATATCACCATCTTTATAGTCTCATAAACAATGATAAGGAATCAACTTCACATAGTATTTCATGAATCCTATGTGAAGTTTGATTCCTTATGATTTGTTTTGAGATATAAAGAGGTGATAATTAATGCGCACCAATGTATGTGTGCGCCTGCTATATAAGCAGTGGCGCACCAGATATAGGTTACCCATTAATGGCCATATTACTAATGGTCGCAGCCACACCCGTGCGCCACCTAACACTTTTTTTTTCAAACTAGTAATGGTGCACCAGGGGAAAGTGCTCCCATTTACAGTTTTATACCGAGTATGGCGCCACCACCCCTGGGTCGCACTACTAACAATTTTTTTTTATTTTTTTTTAAACTTGTAATGGTGCACTGGGATAGTGGCCATTAAGTTTTTGAACTATATGGCACATCACACCCACGGTGGCGCCACTACTAACAATTTTTTTTTCAAACCTAGTAATGGCGCAATACTACCTGTGCGCCCTTAGTACCCTGCTTATCAATGGCGCACTTGTAAGGTGCGCCATTACTAAACTTTCTGAGTGGCCAAAAATTCCCCAAATGCAAACCCCCCTCTGTGGACCCGCCTTTTCAGTTTCCAAAAAAAAAATGAATGAAATGTTCCAAAAAATAAAAAGAAAATAGATTCCCATTGTGATATGTGGTCTAGTTGTTAGCAAAATTTACAACATGAATTTTCGCTTTTTCAAAATCTCTCGGAATTTGTAAAAATTGGGCATAACGTTTTGCATACGAACTCCGATAAAAAAGTTTTTTGATACGAAAACATCATCTACCCACTCGAAATTAGGTCGACATCAACAGGGGAACCCGTTGAAATTTTAGAATCCTCAAAATCCTAACCAGAAAAGTTACGGGGCTTTCAGATCTGGAGATCGCTAAAAATTCAAAAAAAAATCAAACAGTAATGTGGGTCGGCACCTGCCCATGGTGCGCATTAACTATCTTCCCGCCTTCAAAATTCAACTATATAAAAAATTAAAAACAAGTAGTAATGCGCACCTGCCCAAGGTGCGCCATTACTATCGTTCCCGCCTTCAAATTCAAATAAATCAAAAAATAAAGAAAAAGATAGTAATGAGGGCACCTGCCCACGTGCGCCTTATAATGCCATATAATGTGCTGGCGGGTCCTCTCCTCCTTACACTCTTCATTTTCTCTCCATCCACTCTCCCGCACTCCACTGCTCCATCTCCTCCACTCATCCTCCCTCCTCCCCCTCCTCTCTGCCACCATACTCCCTTCTCCTCTCCGCGCGACCTCCTTCTCCTCCTCTCCGTTGGCCTCCCTCCCAACTCCCTCTCCCGCGACCTCTCTCACCTCCTCCTCCTCTCACCTGGCTACCTCCTCTCCTCCTCCGAGAGGAGGAGGAGGTCGCCGGAGAGGAGGAGGAGGTCGCCGGAGAGGAGTGGGAGGAGGTCACCGGAGAGGAGGAGGAGGTCGCTAGAGAGGAGGGGAGTATGGTGGAGGAGAGGAGGGGAGATGGAGTGGAGGAGAGGAGGAGATGGAGTGGAGGAGAAAAATGAAGAGGTAAGGAGGAGAGGACCCCGCCCATCCATATATACGGCATAGTAATGGCGCACCGTGGGCAGGTGCGCCATTACAATCTTTTTCTTTATTTTTTTATTTATTTTGAATTTGGAAGGCGGGAAGATAGTAATGGCGCACCTTGGGCAGGTGCGCCATTACTAACTTTTTTTAATTTTTTATATAGTTTGAATTTTGAAGGCGGGAAGATAGTAATGGCGCACCATGGGCAGGTGCGCCATTACTGAGTTTGATTTTTTTTGAATTTTTTTGCCTCTCCAGATCTTGAAAGCCCCATAACTTTTTTTCTGTTAGGTTTTTGAGGATTCTAAAAATCTTCAATGGGGTTTCCCCCTGTTGAATTCGGACCTAACTTTTTATTATTATTTTTTGTCGATTATTTTTTTGAATTTGGAAGCGGGAAAATAGTAATGGCGCACATTCTAACCCCCACGGTGCGCCATTACTATTTTGAATTTTGAATCTGGATCTGGATCACGATTTTTTTGCACTTTTTTTTGCCCTTTTTTTTTTTTGCTTGTTTTTTGCACGATATTTTTTCAAATTTTGTTCTCGTTTTGGATCCTGTACGTCTTTTGCCGGAGAGGAGGGCCGAGGAGAGGACCGTGAGGGGAGGAGGAGGTCACCGGAGAGGACTCGCACTACATCGTCGGAGAGGAGGAGAGGAGGACGTCACCGGAGAGGAGCTCGCCAACATCGCGGAGAGGAGGAGGAGGTCGCCGGAGAGGAGTTCACCGGAGAGGAGGGAGGAGAAGAGGGAAACCGTGAGGGAAGGGGAGAGAGGCGGGAGGGGAGCTATCGGATGAGGAGGGAAGGAGGGAGAGATCACCGGAGAGTGGAAGGAGCCACCCCCCCGAAGCAAAGGGAAGAGGACCCGGGAGGAGGGAGGAGGAGAAACGTGAGGGGAGATGAGGAGAGGAGGGAGGAGGGAGGTGCCGGAGAGGAGGAGGAGGTCGTCGAAGAGGAGTGGGAGGGAGCGTCAACGGAGAGGAGACGAGGAGGAGAGGAGGTCGCCGGAGAGGAGGAGGTGAGTATGGTGGAGCGAGAGGAGGGGAGCTGGAGTGGAGGGAGGAGGAGATGGAGTGGAGGAGAGGTGGAGTGGAGGAGAAAAATGAAGAGGTAAGGAGGAGAGGACCCGCCCAGCCATATATACGGCATAATAATGGCGCACCGTGGGCAGGTGCGCCATTACTATCTTTTTCTTTATTTTTTTTGATTTATTTTGAATTTTGAAGGCGGGAAGATAGTAATGGCGCACCTTGGGCAGGTGCGCCATTACTAACTTTTTTTAATTTTTTTATATAGTTTGAATTTTGAAGGCGGGAAGATAGTAATGGCGCACCATGGGCAGGTGCGCCATTACTGAGTTTGATTTTTTTTGAATTTTTTTGCCTCTCTAGATCTTGAAAGCCCCGTAACTTTTTTTCTGTTAGGTTTTTGAGGATTCTAAAAATCTTCAACGGGGTTTCCCCCTGTTGAATTCGGACATAACTTTTTTCATTATTTTTTGTCGATTTTTTTTTGAATTTGGAAGCGGGAAAATAGTAATGGCGCACATTCTAACCCCCACGGTGCGCCATTACTATTTTGAATTTTGAATCTGGATCTGGATCGCGATTTTTTTGCTCATTTTTTTTGCTCATTTTTTTGCACAATATTTTTTCAAATTTTGTTCTCGTTTTTTGATCTTGTACGTTCTTTTGCCGGAGAGGAGGGCCGAGGAGAGACCGTGAGGAGGAGAGGAGGGAGGAGGAGGAGGTCACTGGAGAGGAGCTCGCCTACATCGTCGGAGAGGAGGAGGAGGAGGTCACCGGAGAGGAGGAGGAGGTCGCCGAAGAGGAGTTCACCGGAGAGGAGGGAGGAGAAACCGTGAGGGGAGGGGAGGAGGTCCCCCCCCTCCGTCTTCTCATTTACCCCCCCTGTCCTCATCCCCCCTGAATTTTGAATCTGGATCGCGATGTTTTTGCCCTTTTTTGCTCGTTTTTTTTTGCTCGTTTTTTTCCATGATATTTTTTCAAATTTGTTCTCGTTTTGGATCATTGTATGTTCTTTTGCCGGAAAGGAGGGCCGAGGAGAGACCGTGAGGAGGAGAGAGGGGAGGAGGAGGAGGTCACTGGAGAGGAGCTCACCTACATCGGCGGAGAGGAGGAGGAGGAGGTCACCGAGAGGAGGAGCACTACATCGCCGGAGAGGAGGAGCGGAGGAGGGAGGTCGCCGGAGAGGAGTTCACCGGAGAGAGAGGAGGAGGAGAAACCATGAGGGGAGGGGAGGAGAGGAGGGAGGAGGAGCTCACCAGAGAGGAGGGAGAAGGAGATCACCGGAGAGGAGAGAGGAGGAGCTCACCGGGGAGGAGGGAGGAGAAACCGTGAGGGGAGGAGAGGAGAGGAGGGAGGAGGAGGTCGCCTGAGAGGAGGAGGAGGAGGTCGCCAGAGAGAAGTGGGAGGAGGTCACGGAGGGAGGAGGGAGGAGGTCGCGGAGGGAGGAGGGAGGAAGGAGTATGGTGGAGGAGAGGAGGGGATGGGAGTGGAGGATTGGAGGAGATGAGGTGAGGAGAGGGATGGTGGAGTGAGTGGAGGAGAGAAAAATGAAGAGTAGGTAAGGAGGAGAGGACCCCGCCCGCCATAGTACGGAATAGTAATGGCGCACCGTGGGCAGGGCACCTTACTATCTTTTTCTTTATTTTTTGATTTATTTTAATTTTGAAGGGGGAAGATAGTATGGCGCACCTTGGGCAGGTGCGCAATTACTAACTTTTTTAAATTTTTATATAGTTTGAATTTTCAAGGCGGGAAGATAGTAATGGCGCACCATGGGCAGGTGCGCCATTATGAGTTGATTTTTTTTTGAATTTTTTGCCTTCCAGATCATTGAAAGCCCCGTAACTTTTTCTGTTAGGTTTTTTGAGGATTCTAAAAATCTTCAACGGGGGTTTCCCCCTGTTGAATTCGGACCTAAACTTTTTATTATTTTTTGTCGATTTTTTTTGGAATTTGGAAGCAGGAGAAATAGTAATGGCGCACATTTTAACCCCCACGGTGCGCCATTACTATTTTGAATTTTGAATCTGGACTAGGATCGCGATTTTTTTGCCCTTTTGTTTGCTCATTTTTTTTGCTCGTTTTTTTCCATGATATTTTTTCAAATTTTGTTTCGTTTTGGGTCTTGTACGTTCTTTTGCCGGGAGAGGGGCCGAGAGAGGAGACCGTGAGGAGGAGGGAGGGAGGAGGAGGATTTCACATGGGGAGGAGCTCGCCTACATTGTCGTAGAGGAGGAGGAGGAGGTACCGGAGGGAGCTCGCCTACATCGCCGGAGAGGAGGAGGAGTCGCCGGAGGTAGTTACCGGAGAGGAGGGAGGGAGTACCGTGAGGGGAGGGGAGGAGAGGAGGAGGAGGAGACTCACCGGAGAGGAGGGGGGGGAGGAGATCACCGGAGAGGAGGGAGAGAGGAGCTCACGAAGAGGAGGGAGGAGAAACCGTGAGGGGAGGGGAGGAGAGGAGGGAGGAGGAGGTTCACCGGAGAGGAGGAGGAGATCGCGAGAGGAGTGGGAGGAGGTCACGGAGAGGAGGATGAGGATGGTCGCCGGAGAGGAGGGAGGAGGAGTATGGTTGGAGGAGAGGAGGGGAGATGGAGTGAGGGAGGGAGAGGAGATGGGATGGAGGAGGAGGTGGAGTGGAGTAGAGAAAATGAAGACGGTAAGGAGGGAGGACCCCGCACAGCCATATATACGGCATAGTAATGGCCGCACCGTGGGGCAGCAGTGCACCATTACTATCTTTTTCTTTATTTTTTTTTTTTATTTTGAATTTTGAACGCAGGGAAGATAGTAATGGCGCACCTTGGGCACGTGCGCCATTACTAACTTTTTTAATTTTTCATATAGTTGAATTTGAAGGGGGAAGATAGTAATGGCGCACCATGGGCAGGGCGCGCCAATATGAGTTTGATTTTTTTTGAATTTTTTTGCCTCTCCCAGATCTTGAAAGCCCCGTAACTTTTTTCTGCTAGGTTTTGGGATTCTAAAAATCTTCAAGGGGTTTCCCCCTGTTGAATTCGGACCTAACTTTTTTTATTATTTTATCGATTTCTTTTTTTGAATTTGGAAGCGGGGAAAATAGTAATGCGCACATTCTAACCCCACGTGCGCATTAATATTTTGAATTTTGAATCTGGATCTGGATCGCGATTTTTTTGCCCTTTTTTTGCTATTTTTTTGCTAGTTTTTTTGCACGATATTTTTTCAAATTTTGTTCTCGTTTTTGGGTCTTGTACGTTCTTTTGCCAGAGAGGAGGGCCGAGGAGAGAGACCGTGAGGAGGAGAGGAGGCAGGAGGAGGAGGTCACGGAGAGGAGCTCGCCTACATCGTCGGAGAGGAGGAGGAGGAGGTCACTCAGGAGGCGCTCGCCTACATCGCCGGAGAGGAGGAGGAGGTCGCCGGAGAGGAGTTACACCGGAGAGAAGGGAGGAGAAACCGTGAGAGGGGAGGGGCACGGAGAGGAGGGAGGAGGAAGCTCGAGGACGTGAGAGGAGGGAGGAGGGAGGAGGGAGGAGAGGGAGGGGAGAGAAACCGTGAGGGGAGAGGAGGAGAGGATGGAGAGAGGAGGTCGCCGAGGAGAGGAGGAGGAGGTCGTCGAAGAGGAGTGGGAGGAGGGTCACCGGAGAGGAGGAGGAGGAGGAGGTGCGACCGGAGAGGAGGAGGGGAGTTATGGTGGAGGAGAGGAGGGAGATGGAGTGGAGGAGGGAGATGGAGAGAGTGGGGAGAAGAGAGGGGGGAGTGGAGGAGAAAAATGAAGAGGTAAGGAGGAGAGGACCCCAGCATCCCAGCCATATATAGGCATTAGTAATGGCGCACCGTGGGCAGGTGCGCCATTACTATCTTTTTCTTATTTTTTTGATTTATTTTGATTTTGTGAAGGCGGGGAAGATAGTAATGGACGCACCTGGGCAGGTGCGCCATTAACAACTTTTTTAAATTTTTTATATAGTTTGAATTTTGAGGCGGGAAGGGAGTGGGGAAGATAGTAATGGCGCACCATGGGCAGGTGCGCCATTACTGAGTTTGATTTTTTTGAATTTTTTTGCCTCTCCAGATCTTGAAAGCCCCGTAACTTTTTTTTCTGCTAGGTTTTTTGAGGAGCTTCTAAAAATCTTCAACGGGGTTTCCCCCTGTTGAATTCGGACCTCAACTTTTTTTATTATTTTTTATCGATTCTTTTTTGAATTTGGAAAGCCGGGAAAATAGAATGGCGCACATTCTAACCCCCACGTGCGCAATTACTATTTTGAATTTTGAATCTGGATTGGATCGCGATTTTTTTGGCCCTTTTTTGGCTCTCATTTTTTGCTTTTTTTGCACGATATTTTTTCAAATTTGTTCTCTGTTTTTTTGGGTTTGTACGTTCTTTGCCGGAGAGGAGGGCCGAGGAGAGACGTGAGGAGGAGAGGAGGGAGGAGGAGGAGGTCACCGGAGAGGAGCTCGCCTACATGTCGGAGAGGGGAGGAGGAGGTCACCAGGAGAGGCGCTCGCCTACATCGCGGAAGAGGAGGAGGAGAGGTCGCCGGAGAGGGAGTTCACCGGAGAGAAGGGAGGACAAACGTGAGGTGAGGGAGGGGAGAAGAGGAGGAGGAGTCCCGCGGGAGAGGAGGGAGGAGGAGATCAAGGAGAGAGGGAGGAGAGGAAACCGTGAGGGGAGGGAGGAGAGGAGGGAGGGAGGAGGAGGTCGCCGGAGAGGAGGAGGAGGTCGCCGGAGAGGAGTGGGAGGGGTCACCGGAGAGGAGGAGGAGGAGGTCACCGGAGGAGGAGGAGGGGGAGTGAGTATAGTGGAGGAGAGGAGGGGAGATGGAAGTGGAGGAGAGGAGGAGATGGAGTGAGGGAGAGGTGGAGTGGAGGAGAAAAATGAAGAGGTAAGGAGGGAGAGGACCCCGCCCAGCCATATATACGGCATAGTAATGGCGCACCGTGGGCAGGTGCGCCATTACTATCTTTTCTTTATTTTTTTTATTTTTTTTGAATTTTGAAGGCGGGGAAGGATAGTAATGGCGCACCTTGGGCAGGTGCGCCATTACTAACTTTTTTTAATTTTTTATATAGTTTGTATTTTGAAGGCGGGAAGATAGTAATGGGCACCATGGCAGGTGCGCCATTTTTGAGTTTGATTTTTTTTTATTTTTTTGCCTCTCCAGATCTTGAAAGCCCGTAACTTTTTTTCTGTTAGGTTTTTGAGGATTCTAAGATCTTCAACGGGGTTTCGCCCTGTTGAATTCGGACTAACTTTTTATTATTTTTGTCGATTTTTTTTGAATTGGAAGCGGGAAAATAGTAATGGCGCACATTTAACCCCAACGGTGCGCCATTACTATTTTGAATTTTGAATCTGGATCTGGATCGCGATTTTTTTGCTTTTTTTGCTCATTTTTTTGCTTGTTTTTTTGCACGATATTTTTTCAAATTTTGTTCTCGTTTTTGGATCCTGTACGTTCTTTTGCCGGAGAGGAGGGCCGAGGAGAGACCGTGAGGAGGAGGAGGAGGTCACCGGAGAGGAACTCGCCTACATCGTCGGAGAGGAGGAGGAGGACGTCACCGGAGAGGAGCTCGCCTACATCGGGAGAGGAGGAGGAGGTCGCCGGAGAGGAGTTCACCGGAGAGGAGGGAGGAGAAAAAGGCGAAACCGTTGAGGGAAGGGGAGGAGAGGAGGGAGGGAGAGCTCATCGGAGAGGAGGAAGGAGGAGATCACCGGAGAGGTGGAGGAGGAGTCACCGG
>CM022297.1:210044789-210062258 GCA_011799875.1 Thinopyrum elongatum | reverse complement strand
CCGGAGAGGAGGGAGGAGAAACCGTCAGGGGAGGGGAGGAGAGAAGGGAGGAGGAGGTCGCCGGAGAGGAGAAGGAGGTCGCCGGAGAGGAGCGGGAGGAGGTCACCGGAGAGGAGGAGGAGGAGGTCGCCGGAGAGGAGGAGGGGAGTATGGTGGAGTAGAGGAGGGGAGATGGAGTGGAGGAGAGGAGGAGATGGAGTGGAGGAGAAAAATGAAGAGGTAAGGAGGAGAGGACCCCACCCAGCCATATATACGGCATAGTAATGGCGCACCGTGGGCAGGTGCGCCATTACTATCTTTTTCTTTATTTTTTTGATTTATTTTGAATTTTGAAGGCGGGAAGATAGTAATGGCGCACCTTGGGCTGGTGCGCCATTACTAACTTTTTTTAATTTTTTTATATAGTTTGAATTTTGAAAGCGGGAAGATAGTAATGGCGCACCATGGGCAGGTGCGCCATTACTGAGTTTGATTTTTTTTGAATTTTTTTGCCTCTCCAGATCTTGAAAGCCCCGTAACTTTTTTTCTGTTAGGTTTTTGAGGATTCTAAAAATCTTCAACGGGGTTTCCCCCTGTCGAATTCGAACCTAACTTTTTTTATTAATTTTTGTTGATTATTTTTTTTGAATTTGGAAGCGGGAAAATAGTAATGGCGCACATTCTAACCCCCACGGTGCGCCATTACTATTTTGAATTTTGAATCTGGATCTGGATCGCGATTTTTTTGCCCTTTTTTTTGCTCATTTTTTTTTTGCTCTTTTTTTGCATGATATTTTTTCAAATTTTGTTCTCGTTTTTGGATCTTCTATGTTCTTTACCGGAGAGGAGGCCGAGGAGAGACCGTGAGGAGGAGAGGAGGGAGGAGGAGGAGGTCACCGGAGAGGAGCTCGCCTACATCGTCGGAGAGGAGGAGGAGGAGGTCACCGGATAGGCGCTCGCCTACATCGCCGGAGAAGGAGGAGGAGGTCGGCCGGAGAGGAGTTCACCGGAGAGGAGGGAGGACAACCGTGAGGGGGGGGAGGAGCGGAGGGAGGAGGAGTCACCAGAGAGGAGGGAGGAGGAGATCACCGGAGGAGGAGGAGGGGAGTCACCGGCGAGGAAGGGAGGAGAAACCGTGAGGGGAGGGAGAGAGGAGGGAGGGGAAGGATCGCCGGAGAGAGGAGGAGGAGGTCGCCGAAGAGTAGTGGGAGAAGGTCACCGGAGAGGAGGGGAGGGAGGTCGCCGGAGAGGAGGAGGGGAGTATGGGGAGGAGAGGGAGGGGAGATGGAGTGGAGGAGAGGAGGAGATGGAGTGGAGGAGAGAGGTGGTGGAGTGGAGGAGAGAAAAATGAAAGAGGTAAGGAGGAGAGGACCCCGCCCGCGATATATACGGATGTAATGGCGACGTGGGCAGGTGCGCCATTACATCTTTTTCTTATTTTTTTGATTATTTGAATTTGAAGGCGGGAAAGATAGTAATGGCGCACTTGGCAGGTGCCGCCCCATTACTAACTTTTTAAATTTGTTAATAGTTTTAATTGTTGAAGCCGGGAAGATATTAATGGGCACCATGGGCAGGTGCGCCATTAATGAGTTTCTTTTTTTGAATTTGTTTTGCACTATCCAGATCTTGAAAGCCCCGAACTTTTTTCGGTTAGGTTTTTTGCGGATTCTAAAGGATCTTCAACGGGGTTTCCCCTGTTGACTCGGACCTAATTTTTATTATTTTTGTCGATTTTTTTTGAATTGGACAGCAGGAAGAAGAAATGTATGGAGCACATTCTAACCCCCACGGTGCGTGATTACTATTTTGAATTTCAATCTGGATCTGGATCGCCGATTTTTTGCCCTTTTTTTTGACTCATTTTTTTGCTCGTTTTTTTGCATGATATTTTTGCCAAATTTTTGTTCTAGTTTTTGATCTTGTACGTCTTTTTGCCGGAGAGGAGGGCCGCGGAGAGACCATGAGGAGGAGGGAGGGAGGAGGAGGAGGTCACCGGAGAGGAGCTCGCCTCATCGTCGGGAGAGGAGGAGGAGCAGGGAGGTCAACGGAGAGGAGCTCGCCTACCATCGCCAGAGAGGGAGGGGAGGTCGCGGAGAGGAGTCACCTGGAGGAGGAGGGAGGAGGAAAAGAGAAACCGTGTGGGGAGGGGAGGAGAGGAGGGAGGAGGGAGCTTCACCGGGAGAGGAGGAAGGAGGAAGATCACCGGAGCGGAGGGAGGAGGAGCTCAGGAGAGGGAGGAGAGAAACCGTGAGGGGAAGGGGAGGAGAGGAGGGAGGAGGACGGTCTCGGAGAGGAGGAGGAGGTCGTCGGAGAGGAGGGGAGGAGCTCACCGGAGAGGAGGAGGAGGAGGTTGCCGGAGAGGAAGGCGGGGAGGGAGTATGGTGGAGGAGAGGAGGGGAGATGGAGTGGGGAGAGGAGGAGATGGAGTGGAGGGAGAAAAATGAAGAGGTAAGGAGAGAGAGGGAAAGAGGACCCGCACAGCAATATATAGGCATAGTAATGGCGCCTGTGGGCCAGGGGCGCCATTACTATCTTTGTCTTTTATTTTTTTTGATGATTTGAATTTTGAAGGCGGGGAAGAGATAGTAATGGCGCACCGTGGGTCACGTTCGACATTACTAACTTTTTTTTAATTTTTATATAGTTGAATTTGGAAGGCGGGGGGGAAATAGTAATGACGCACCAGGGGCAGGGCGACCTTACTGAGTTTGATTTTTTTTAATTTTTTTGCCTATCCAGCATTTGAAAGCCCCGTAACTTTTTTTCTGTAGGTTTTGAGGAGGATTCTTCTAAAATCTTAACGGGGTTTCCCCCCGTGAATTCGGCCTAACTTTTTTTATTATTTAGCGAATTTGTTTTTTGAATGGAAAGGGAGGAAAATAGTAATGGCGCCACATTCTAACCACGCAGCGCCATTACTATTTTGAATTTGAATTCTGGATCGGATCGCGATTTTTTTTGCCCTTTTTTGCTCATTTTTTTGCTCCGTTTTTTGCACGATATTTTTTTCAAATTTCGTTCTCGTTTTTGGATCTGGTACGTTTCTTTGCGGAGAGGAGAGGCGAGTAGAGACCGTGAGGAGGAGAGGGGAGGGATGGAGGAGGAGGTCAATGGAGAGGAGCTCGCCTAATCATCGGATGAGGAGGAGGAGGAGGCTACGGCGAGGAGAGAGGTGCTCGCCTACATCGCCGGCGAGGAGGAGGAGGTCGCCGAGAGAGGAGGTTCAAGGGCGAGGAGGGAGGACAAAACCGTGATGGGGAGGGGAGGAGAGGAGGGAGAGAGGAGATGACGGATGAGGAGGGAGGAGGAGAGACACCGAAGAGGAGGGAGGAGGAGCTCAACGGAGAGCGAGGGAGGAGGAGCTCACGGAGAGGAGGGAGGGAGGAAACATGAGGGGGAGGGGAGGAGAGAGGAGGGAGGGGAGGTCACAGGAGAGGAGGAGGAAGGTGCCGGAGAGGAGAGTGGGAGAGAGGGTCCACCGGAGAGGAGGGAGGAGGGGTCGCCGGAGAGGAGGAGGGGAATATGGTGGAGGAGAGGAGGGGAGCTGGAGGGAGGAGAGGAGGAGTGGAGTGGAGGAGGAGAGTGGAATGGAGGAGGAAATGGAATGAAGAGCGTAAGGAGGAGAGGACCCCCGCCCAACCAGCAAATAGACGGCATAGTAATGGGCACCGTGAGGCAGTGCCACCATTACTATCTTTTTCTTTAATTTTTTGATTTATTTTGAATTTAAGGAAGGTGAGCGGCGGAAGGGAAGTAATCGGCGCCCACCTTGTGCAGGTGCGCCATTACTAACATTTTTTAAAAATTTTTTATATAGTTGAATTTTGAAGGCGGGGGAGGGAAGATGTAATGGACGCACCATGGGCAGGTGCGCCATACTGAGTTGTATTTTGTTGAATTTTTTGCCTCTCCAGATCTTGTAAGCGCCGTATTTTTTCTGTTAGGTTTTTTGAGGATTCTAAAACATCTTCACGGGGTTTTCCCCCTGTTTGAATTCGGACCTACTTTTTTATATTTTTTGCGATTCTTTTTTTTTTTTAATTTGGAGGGAGGGGAGAACATAGTAATGGCGCCACATTCTAAACCCCCACGGTGCGCCATACTATTTGAATTTTGAATCTGGATCGGTGCGATTTTTTTTTGCACTCTTATTTTTGCATTTTTGCCGTTTTTCTGCACGATATTTTTTCAATTTGTCTAGTTTTTGGGTCTTGTACGTTCTGTTTGCGGAGAGAGGCGACAGAGAGAGTAGAGAGACGTGAGGATGGGAGGAGGAGGGAGGTCAGGGAGGAGAAGATACATCGCTCCCCCCGAGCCGCCTCCCCACCATCGTGAGAGGAGGGGAGGAGGTCACCAGAGAGCGCGCTCGCCGTAATTGTTTTGCGGGATTTGAGGGCGAGGAGGTCAGCCGGAGAGGAGTTCACCGGAGAGAGGGGAGGACAAACAGTGATGGGAGGGGAGCGTCACGGGAGAGGAGGGAGGAGGAGCATCGGAGAGGAGGGAGGAAGATCACGGGGAGGAGGAGAGCTCACCGGAGAGGAGGGAGGGAGAAGAACGTGGGGAGGGAGACCGGAGGGGGGAGGTGCGGGAGAGGGCGGGAGGAGGAGGTAGCCGAGCAGGAGGGTGGCGAGCGGTCACGACGGGGAGGAGGAGGAGGGAGGTCGTCCGGATAGGAGGAGGGAGTATAGAGTGGAGGAGAGGAGGGAGATGGAGTGGAGGAGAGGAGGAGATGTGGAGGAGTGAGTGGAGGGAACAAATGAAGAGGTAAGGGGAGAGGACCCGCCCAGCCATATATAGCGGCATAGTAATGTCGGCAACGTGGGCAGGGCGCCATACTATATAGCTTGTTCTTATTTTTTGATTGTATTTTGAATGTTGAAAGGCGGGAATGATAGTAATGGCGCACCTGGGCAGGTGCGCACATACTAACTTTTTTAATTTTTAATAGTTGTATTTTGAAGGTGGGAAGATAGGTAATGGGCACCATGGGCGGGCGGCCATTTTTGAGTTTGATTTTTATGTAAATTTTTTGCCATCTCCAGATCTTGAAAAGCCACGTAACTTTTTTCTGTTAGGTTTTGAGGTTCAAAGATCTCCACGGGTTTCCCCCTCGTTGAATCGACCTAACTTTTTTTTATTTTTTGTCGATTTTTTTTGTAATGGAGAGACGGGAGAGAAATAGGTAATGGCGCACCATTTAAACCCCCACGTCGTTGCGCCATCATTACTATTTTGGAATTTGAATTCTGGATCTGGATCGCGTTTGATTTTTTTGCCCTTTTTTGCCTCATTTGTTTTGTTTCGTTTTTTTGCCACGATATTTTTTCAAATTCGTTCTCGTTTTGTGGATCTTGTACGTTCTTTTGCCGGAGAGGAGGGCGAGGAAGAGGACGTGAGGAGAGAGAGGAGGGAGGGAGGAAGGTCACTGGAGAGGAGCTCGCCTACATTCGGAGAGGAGGAGAGGAGGAGGTCACCGGAGAGGCCTGCATACATCGCCGGAAGGAGGAGGAGGTCGCCGAAAGGAGAGTTCACCGGAGAGAGGGAGGAGAAACCATGAGGGAGGGGGAGGAGAGGAGGGAGGAGAGGGAGGAGCGGGTGGACGTCATCAAGGAGGAGAGTCACCGGAGAGGAGGAGGAGAGCTCACAAGGAGGGAGGAGGAGTCAGGGAGAGGGGGAGAAACCGATGAAAGGGAGGGGAGGAAGAGGAGGGAGGAGAGGTCGCCGGAGGAGGGGAGGAGTCGTCGCGGTAGGGGGGAGGGAGGTACCAGGAGAGCGGAGGAGGAGGCATCGCCGGAGAGGAGGAGGAGGAGTTATGGTGGAGGAAGAGGAGGGGAGATGGAGGGCGGAGAGGAGGAGTGGAGTGGAGGAGGGTGAGTGGAGGGAAGAAAAATGAAGAGGGTAAGGAGGAGGAGAGACCCCGCCCAGGCACATATATTAGATCCCATAGTAATGGCAGCCCGTGGGCAGGTGCGCCATTACTATCTTTTCTTTATTTTGTTGATTATTTTGCATTTTGAAGGCGGGAAGATAGTAATGGCGCACCTTGGGCAGTGCGCCATTACTAACTTTTTTTATTTTTTTATATAGTTTGAATTTTGAGGGGGGAAGATAGTAATGGGCAATGGGCAGGTTGCGCCATACTGAGTTTGATTTTTTTTGAATTTTTTTGGTCTCCAATATTTGAAAGCCCCATAAACTTTTTTCTGTTAGGTTTTTGGGATTCAAACATCTTCAACGGGGTTTCCCCTTTGAATTCGGACCTAACTTTTTTATTATTTTTGTATCTTTGTTTTGAATTTGGAAAGCGGGAAAATAGTAATGGCGCAATTCTAACCCCCCCGGTGGCCATCTTACTATTTTTGATTGAATCTGGTCGGATCCGATTTTTTGCCCTTTTTTGCTCTTTTTTTGCTCGTTTTTTCCATGATATTTTTTCAAATTTTTGTTCTGTTTTTGGATCTTGTATGTCTTTTGCCGGAAAGGAGGGCGCCGAGGAGAGACCGTGAGGAGGAGAGGAGGGAGGAGGAGGAGGTCACGGAGAGGAGTCGCCTTACATGTCGAGAGAGAGGCGGAGAGGTCACGGAGAGGGCTACGCATACATCGCCGGAGGAGGAGGAGGAGGTCGCCGGAGAGGAGTTCACCGGAGAGGAGGGGAGGGAGGAAAACCGTGAGGGGAGGGGAGGAGAGGAGGGAGGAGGAGCTCACCGGAGGGGGAAGAGGAGATCACCGGAGAGGAGGGAGGAGGAGCTCGGGGAGGAGGGAGGGCGAACCGTGAGGGGAGGAGAGGAGAGGAGGGAGGAGGAGGTGGCCTGGGGAGGGGAGGAGGTCGTGGAGAGAAGTGGGAGGAGGTCACGGAGAGAGGAGAGGAGGAGGTCGCCGGAGAGGAGGAGGGGAGTATGGTGGAGGAGAGGAGGGGAGATGGTGGAGTGGGAGAGGAGAGGAGGAGATGGAGGGAGGAGAGGTGGAGTGGAGAGGGAGAAGAAAATGAAAGGGTAAGGAGGAGAGGACCCCCCAGCCATATACGGAATAGTAATGGCGCACCGTGGGGGCAGGTGCCCATTACTATCTTTTTCTTATTTTTTGATTTATTTAATTTTGAAGGCGGGAAGATAGTAATGGGCACCTTGGGACCGTGCGCAATTACTAACTTTTTTAAATTTTTATTATAGTTTGAATTTTCAGGCGGGGAGATAGTAATGGCGCAACATGGGCAGGTGCGCCATTTGAGTTTGATTTTTTTTGAATTTTTTGCCTCTCCAGATACTTGAAAGCCCGTAACTTTTTCTGTTAGGTTTTTTGAGGATTCTAAAATCTTCAACGGGGTTTCCCCCTGTTGGAATCGACTAAACTTTTTTTATTATTTTTTGTCGATTTTTTTTTTTGAATTGGAAGCAGGAAATAGTAATGGCGCACATTCTAACCCCCACGGTGCGCCATTACTATTTTGAATTTTGAATCTGGATCTGGATCGCGATTTTTTTGCCCTTTTGTTTGCTCATTTTTTTTGCTCGTTTTTTTCATGATATTTTTTCAAATTTGTTCTCGTTTTTGGATTCCTGGAAGCGGTTCTTTTGCCAGGAGGATGAGGAGGCCGGAGGAGCCGAGGAGGAGGAGACCGGTGTTGGCGGAGGAGGAGGAGGCACGAGAGGGAGGAGGAGGAGGAGCCTCACCGGAGGAGAGACGGGCGGGAGTCGGGGGGGGAGGAGCTCCCGGAGGAGAGAGAGCGAGGAGGAGGTTGGCGAAGGAGGAGGGGAGGAGGCTGGGGCACCGGAGAGGAGGAGGAGGAGGAGTGCGCACGGGAGGAGGAGGGGGGGGCGGAGTATGGTGGAGGAGAGGAGGGAGGGAGATGGAGTGGAGGAGAGGAGAGGAGATGGAGTGGAGGAGAGGTGGAGTGGAGTAGAGAAAATGAAGAGGAGGAAGGAAGAGAGGACCCCGCCCAGCCATATATACGGCATAGTAATGGCCGCACGTGGGCAGGTGCCACCATTACTATCTTTTTCTTTATTTTTTATTTATTTTGAATTTTGAAGCGGGAAGATAGTAATGGCGCACCTTGGGCACGTGCGCCATTACTAACTTTTTTTAAATTTTTTATAGTTTGAATTTGTGAAGGGGGAAGATAGTAATGGCGCACATGGGCAGGGCGCCACATTACTGAGTTTGATTTTTTTTGCATTTTGCTCTCCAGATCTTGAAAGCCGTAACTTTTTTCTGTAGGTGTTTGAGGATTCTAAAAATCTTCAAGGGGTTTCCCCCTGTTGAATTCGGACCTAACTTTTTTTATTATTTTATTTTCTTTTTTTGAATTTGGAAGCGGAGGAAATAGTAATGGCGCACATTCTAACCCCCACGTGCGGCCATTTACTATTTGAATTTTGAATCTGGATCTGGATCGCGATTTTTGGCCTTTTTGCTCATTTTTTTGCTAGTTTTTTTCACGATATTTTTTCAAATTTTGTTTCGTTTTTTGGGTCTTGTACGTTCTTTTGCCAGAGAGGAGGGCCGAGGATGAGGACCGTGAGGAGGAGAGGAGGCAGGAGGAGGAGGGTCACGGAGAGGAGCTCGCCTACACGTCGGGAGAGGAGGAGGAGGAGGTCACGAGGGCGCTCGCCTACATCGCCGGAGAGGAGGAGGGGTCGCCGGAGAGTAGTTCACACGGAGGAGGAGGGAGGAAGGAGCGTCACGGAGAGCAGGGAGGAGGAGATCCGGAGAGGGGAGGCGGAGCTCACGGAGAGGAGGGAGGAGAAACCGTGAGGGGAGAGGAGGAGAGGATGGAGGAGGAGGAGGCCGGAGAGGAGGAGGAGGTCGTCCGAAGAGAGTGGGAGGAGGTCACCGGAGAGAGGAGGAGGAGGAGGTGCGGAGAGGAGGAGGAGGGGAGTATGGGTGGAGGAGAGGAGGGGAGATGGAGTGAGGGGGAGGAGATGAGGAGGGAGGAGTGGAGGGAGGAGAGGTGGAGTGGAGAGAAAAAATGAAGAGGTAAGGAGGAGAGGACCCGCAAGCCATATATACGGTCATTAGTATGGCGCACCGTGGGCAGGTGCGCCATTCTATCTTTTCTTTATTTTTTTGATTTATTTTGATTTTGAACGGGGGAAGATAGTAATGGACGCACCTGGGCAGGTGCGCCATTACTAACTTTTTTAAATTTTATATAGTTTGAATTTTGAAGGCGGGAAGGGGGGGAGGGGAAGTGGGAAGATAGTAATGGCGACCATGGGCAGGTGCGCATTTACTGAGTTTGATTTTTTTTGAATTTTTTTGCCTCTCCAGATCTTGAAAGCCCCGTAACTTTTTTTTCGCTAGGGTTTTGAGGATTCTAAAAATCTTCAACGGGGTTTCCCCCTGTTGAATTCGGAACCTAACTTTTTTTATTATTTTTATCGATTTCTTTTTTTGAATTTGGAACGCGGGAAAATAGAATGGCGCACATTCTAACCCCCACGTGCGCACATTACATTTGAATTTTGAATCTGGATCTGGATCGCGATTTTTTTTGCCCTTTTTTTGGCATCTTTTTTGCACGATATTTTTTCAAATTGTTGTTCTCGTTTGGGTACTTGTACGTTTTTGCCGGAGAGGAGGGCCGAGGAGAGATGAGGAGGAGAGGAGGGAGGAGGAGGAGGTCACCGGAGAGGAGCGCCTACATGTCGGAGAGGAGGAGGAGGAGGTCACCAGAGAGGCGCTCGCCTACATCGCGGAGAGGAGGAGGAGGTCGCGGAGAGGAGTTCACCGGAGAGAAGGGAGGACAAACCGTGAGGGGAGGGGAGGAGGAGAAGAGGGAGGAGGAGTCCGGAGAGGAGGGGAGGGAGATCACACGGAGAGGAGGGAGGAGAAAGAAAACGTGAGGGGAGGGGAGAGGAGAGGAGGGAGGAGGAGGTCGCCGGAGAGGAGGAGGAGGTCGCCGGAGGGAGTGGAGAGGGTCACCGGAGAGGAGGAGGAGGAGGTCGCGGGAAGGAGGGAGGGGAGTATAGTGGAGGAGAGGGGGGAGATGGAGTGGAGGAGAGGAGGAGATGGAGTGGAGGAGAGGTGGGAGTGGAGGAGAAAAAATGAAGAAGAGGGAAGGGGAGAGGACCCCGCCCCAGCCATATTACGGCATAGTAATGGCGCACCGTGGGCAGGTGCGCCATTACTATCTTTTCTTTATTTTTTTATTTTTTTGAATTTTTGAAGGCGGGGGAGATGAAAGATAGTATGCGCACTTGGGCAGGTGGCGCCATTACTAACTTTTTTATTTTTATATAGTTTGTATTTTGAAGGGGGAAGATAGTAATGGCGCAACCATGGGCAGGTGCGCCATTTTTGAGTTGATTTTTTTTTATTTTTTTGCCTCTCCAGATCATTTGAAAGCCCCGTAACTTTTTTCTGTTAGGTTTTTGAGGATTCTAAGATCTTCAACGGGGTTTCGCCCTGTTGAATTCGGACCTAACTTTTTATTATTTTTGTCGATTTTTTTTGAATTTGAAGCGGGAAAATAGTAATGGCGCACATTCTAACCCCACACGGTGCGCCATTACTATTTTGAATTTTGAATCTGAGTCTGGATCGCGATTTTTTTGCCTTTTTTTGCTCATTTTTTTTGCTTGTTTTTTGCACGATATTTTTCAAATTTTGTTCTGTTTTTGGATCCTGTACGTTCTTTTGCCGGAGAGGAGGGCCGAGGAGAGGACCGTGAGGAGGAGGAGGAGGGAGGAGGAGGAGGCCGGAGAGGACTCGCTACATCGCGGAGAGGAGAGGAGGAGGCACCGGAGAGGAGCTCCATACATCGCCAGGAGAGGGAGGAGGAGGTCGCCGGAGAGGGTTCACCGGAGAGGAGGGAAGGAGAAACCGATGAGGGGAGGGGAGGAGAGGAGGGAGGAGGAGCTCATCGAGAGGAGGAGAGAGGAGGAAGGAGGAGATCACCGGAGATGGAGGAGGAGCTCACCGGGAGAGGAGGAGAGGAGGAGAGAAACCGTTGAGGGGAGAGGAGGAGAGGATGGAGGAGGAGGTCGCCGGAGGAGGAGGGAGGTCGTCGAAGAGGAGTGGAGGAGGTCACGGAGAGGAGGAGGAGGAGGTCGCCGGAGAGGAGGAGGGGAGTATGTGTGGAGGGAGAGGAGGGGAGAGGAGGGATGGAGAGGGAGGGATGAGTGGGGAGTGGGAGGGAGGAAAAAATGAAGAGGGTAAGGAGGGAGAGGACCCGCCCAGCCATATATTACGGCATAATAATGGCGCACGTGGGCAGGTGCGCCTTACTATCTCTTTTCTTTATTTTTTTTGATTTATTTGAATTTTGAAGGCGGGGAAGATAGTAATGGCGACCTTGGGGAGTGCGCCATTACAACTCTTTTTTACATTTTTATATAGTTTGAATTTTGAAGGCGGGAAGATTAGTAAGGCGCACCATGGGCAGGTGCGCCATTATGAGTTTGTTTTTTTTGAATTTTTTGCCTCTCAGATCTGAAAGCCCGTAACTTTTTTCTGTTAGGTTTTTGAGGATTCTAAAAATCTTCAACGGGGTTTTCCCCGTGTTGAATTCGGACATAACTTTTTATTATTTTTTGTCGAATTTTTTTTTGAATTTGGAAGCGGAGGAAAATAGTAATGGCGCACATTCTAACCCCCCACGGTGCGCCATTACTATTTTGAATTTGAATCTGGGATCGCGATGTTTTTCCCTTTTTGCTCATTTTTTTTTGCTCTTTTTTCACATATTTTTTCAAATTTGTTCGTCTTTTGATCTTGTACTGTTCTTTGCCGGAGAGGAGGGCCGAAGGAGAGACCGTGAGGAGGAGAGGAGGGAGGAGGAGGAGGTCACTGGGAGAGGAGCTCCCTACATCGTCGGAGAGGAGGAGGAGAGGGAAGGTCACCGAGAGGAGGCGGACCGGAGGGAGGAGGGAGGTCGCCGAGAGGAGTTCCCGGAGAGGAGGGAGGAGGAGAACCTGAGGGGAGGGGAGGAGGAAGGAGGAGGGAGGAGAGAGCTCACCGAGAGGAGGGAGGAGGAGATACGGAGAGGAGGGAGGAGGAGCTCACCGCGGAGGGAAGGGAGGAGAAACCGTAGGGGAGGGGAGGAGAGGAGGGAGGAGGAGGTCGCCGGAGAGGAGAGAGGGAGGAGGGAGGGCAGAGGAAGGGCGGGAGGAGGTCACGGAGAGGAGGAAGGAGGAGGTCCCGGAGAGGAGGAGGGGAGTGAGTATGGTGGAGGGAGAGGAGGGGAGATGAGGAGATGGAGGAGATGAGGGAGAGATGGAGGGAGGAGAGAAAAATGAAAGGAGGTAAGGAGGAGAGGACCCCACCAGCCATATTACGGCATTAGTAATGGCGCACCGTGGGCAGGTGCGCCATACTATCTTTTCTTTATTTTTTGGATTTATTTTGAATTTTGAAGGCGGGAGAAGATAGTAATGGCGCACCTTGGGCGAGGGTGCGCCATACTAACTTTTTTAATTTTTTATATAGTTTGAATTTTGAAAGCGGGAAGAGAGTTAATTGGCGCACCATGGGCAAGGTGCGCCATTACTGAGTTTGATTTTTTTTTGAATTTTTTTGCCTTCCAGATCTGAAAGCCCCGTAACTTTTTTCTGTTAGGTTTTGAGGATTCTAAAAATTTCAACGGGGGTTTCCCCTGTCGAATTCGGACCTAACTTTTTTTATTAATTTTTGTTGATTGATTTTTTTTGGAATTTGGAAGCGGGAAAATAGTAATGGCGCACATTCTAACCCCCACGGTGCGCCATTACTATTTTGAATTTTGAATCTGGATAGGATCGCGATTTTTTTGACCTTTTTTTGCCTCATTTTTTTTTGCTCTTTTTTTCCATGATATTTTTTCAAATTTTGTTCTCGTTTTGGGGATCTGTACGTTCTTTTGCGGAGAGAGGGCCCGAGGAGAGAGACCGTGAGGAGGAGGCGGGATGGAGGAGCGGAGAGGAGGGGAGGTCACCGGAGAGAGCTCGCTACATCGCGGAGAGGAGGAGGAGGTACGCGGAGAGTAGTTCACCGGAGAGGAGGAGGAGTACGTGAGGGGGGAGGAGGAGGAGGAGTCAACCGGAGAGGAGGAGGAGAGATCACGGAGGGAGGGAGGAGGGTGGGAGAGGGCAGGAAGCTCACACGAAGAGGAGGAGGAGAGAAACCGTGAGGGGAGGGGAGGAGGAGAGGAGGAGGAGGCGGTCACCGGAGAGGAGGAGGCGATCGCCGGGGAGAGCGGAGGTGGAGGGGTCAGGAGAGGAGGATGAGGAGGTCGCCGGAGGAGGAGGAGAGGGAGGAGGAGTCTGGTGGAGGAGAGGAAGGGGGGAGATGGAGTGGAGGAGAGGAGGAGATGAGGGAGGGAGGTGGAGAGTGGAGAGAGAAAAATGAAGACGTAAGGAGGAGAGGACCCCGCCCAGCCATTATACGGCCATAGTAATGGCGCACCGTGGGGGCAATGTGACCATTACTATCTTTTTCTTTATTTTTTGATTTATTTTTGAATTTTGAAAGGCGGGAGAAGATAGTAATGGCGCACCTTGGGCAGTGGGGCGCCATTACTAAAATTTTTTTTAATTTTTTATATAGTTTGAATTTTGAAGGCGGAGGAAGATAGTAATGGCGCACCATGGGCAGGTGCGCCATACTGAGTTTGATTTTTTTTGAATTTTTTTGCTCTCTCCAGATCTTAAAGCCCTTGTAACTTTTTTTTCTGGTTTTTGAGGATTCTAAAAATCTTCAACGGGGTTCCCCCTGTTGAATTCGGACTAACTTTTTTGATTTTTGTCAATTTTTTTTTGAATTTGGAAGCGGGAAATAGTAATGGCGCACATTCTAACCCCCAGTGCGCATTACTATTGAAATTTTGAATCTGATCTAGATCGATTTTTTTGCCCTTTTTTTTGCTCTTTTTTGCTGTTTTTTGCACGATATTTTTTTCAAATTTTGTTCTGTTTTGGATCTTGGACGTTCTTTTCCGCCGGATGGGAGGGAGGCCGGGAGGAGACAGAGCGAGGAGAGGAGGGAGGAGGAGGAGCGGTACACCGGAGAGGAGGAGGAGGTCCGCGAGACCAAGAGAGGAGAGGAGGGGGAGGAGGAGAGGGCGGAGGAGCTACCGGGAGAGGAGGAGGAGGAGATCACGAGAGGAGGGAAGGAGGAGCTACATCGGAGAGGAGGGAGGAGACCGTGAGGGGAGGGGGAGGTGGAGGAGAGGGTCCGGAGAGGAGGAGGAGAAAGAGTGGAGGGGAGGGGGAGGACGGGAGGAGGAGGAGGAGGGAGGTCGCCGGAGAGGAGGAGGGGAGTTATGGTGAGGGAGGAGGGGAGAGGAGTGGAGGAGAGGAGGAGATGGAGTGGAGGAGAGGGGAGTGGAGGAGAAAAACTGAAGAGGTTAAGGAGGAGAGGACCCGCCCAGCCATATATACGGCATAGTAATGGCGCAACCGTGGGAGTGCGCCATTTACTATCTTTTTCTATTTTTTTGATTATTTGAATTTGGAAGGTGGGAAGATAGTAATGGAGCACCTTGGGCAGGTGCGCCATTAAAACTTTTTTACTAATTTTTTATATAGTTTGAATTTTGAGGCGGGGAAGATAGTAATGGCGCACCATGGGCAGGTTGCGCCATTACTGAGTTTGATTTTTTTTATTTTTTTGCCTCTCAGACTCTGAAAGCCCCGTAACTTTTTTCTGTTAGGTTTTTGAGGATTCTAAAAATCTAAAATACCTAAGGGGTTTCACCCCTGTTGAATTGGACCTAACTTTTCTATTATTTTTTTCGATTTTTTTTTGAATTTGGAAGCGGGAAAATAGTAATGGCGCACATTCTAACCCACGGTGCGCCATTACTATTTTGAATTTTAATCTGGATCTAGATCACGGATTTTTTTCCTTCTCTTTTTTGCTCTTTTTTGCACGATATTTTTCAAATTTGTTCTCTGTTTTGTCTTGTACGTTCTTTTGCCGGAGAGGGAGGGCCGAGGAGGAGACGTGAGGAGGAGGAGAGGAGGGGTAGGAGAGGAGCGCCTACAGTCGGAGCGGAGGAGGAGGAGCGCCGCCACATCGGGGAGGATGGAGGAGTCGCCGGAGAGGGAGTCACGGAGGAGGAGGACGGACAGGAGGAGGAGAGGGAGAGAGGAGCTCACCGGAGAGGAGGCAGGAGGAGATCACCGGAGAGGAGGGAGGAGAAGGAGAAAATGAGGGTAGGGGAGGAGAGGAGGGAGGAGGAGGCGCCGGAGAGGAGGGTGCGGGGAGTGGGAGGTACCGGAGAGGAGGAGGAGGAGGTACGGAGGAGAGCGAGGAGGAGGGAGGAGTATATGGAGGAGAGGAGGGGAGATGGAGTGGAGGAAGGAGGAGGTGGAGATGGCGTGAGGAGAGGTGGAGTGGAGGAGAAAATGAAGAGGTAAGGAGGAGGGGACCCCGCACCAGCCATATATACGGTCATAGTAATGCGCACCGTGGGAGGTGGCCCATTACTATTTTTTTTATTTTATTTTGAAATTTTGAAGGCGGGAGGGAAGGATAGTAATGGCGCACCTTGGGCAGGTGCGCCATTACTAACTTTTTTTAATTTTTTTTTATATGTTTGAATTTTGAAGGCAGGGGAAGATAGTAATGCGCACCATGGGCAGGTGCGCCATTTTTGAGTTTGATTTTTTTTATTTTTTGCCTCTCCAAATCTTGAAAGCCCCGAACTTTTTTTCGTTAGGTTTTTGAGGATTCTAAAATTTCAACGGGTTTCCCCTGTTGAATTCGACTAACTTTTTTATTATTTTTTGTCAATTTTTTTGAATTGGAAGCGGGAGAGAAAATAGTAATGGGCCATCTTTTAACCCCCACGTGGCGCCATACTATTTTGAATTTGAATCTGGATCTGGATCGCAGATTTTTTTTGCCCTTTTTTGCTCATTTTTTTTTTTTGCACGATATTTTTTAAAATTTTGTTCTCGTTTTTGATCTTGTACGTTTTTGCCGAGAGGAGGCCGAGGAGAGGACCGGAGGAGGAGGAAGGAGGTCACCGGAGAGGAGACTCGCCACATGTCGGAGAGGAGGAGGGAGGAGGTCACGAAGAGGAGCGCTACATCGCGGGAGAGGAGGAGGTGCCGAGAGGAGTTAGGAGCGAGGGGAAAGAACGAGAGAGGAGCGAGGGAGAATCGGAGCGGGGAGGGAGGAGACACGGAGAGGGAAGGAGGAGAGTCACCGAGAGAGGAGGGGGAGGAGAAACGGAGGGGAGGGAGGAGAGGAGGAGGAGGAGGTCGCGGAGGGAGGAGGAGGTCGTCGAGAAGAGGAGTGGGAGGAGGTAACGAGAGGAGGAGGAGGAGCGTCGCGGAGGAAGAGGAGGAGGGGGAGTATGGTGTGAGGAGAAGGAGGGGAGATGGAGGGAGGAGAGGAGCAGATGCAGTGGAAGGAGAGGTGGAGTGGAGGAGAAAAATGAAGGGAGGTAAGGAGGAGAGGACCCCGCCCAGCCATATATACGGCATAGTAATGGCGCACCGGTGGGCAGGTGCGCCATTATATCTTTCATTTTTTTTATTATTTGAATTTTGAAGGCAGGGAAGATAGTAATGGCGCACCTGGGACAGGTGCGCAATTACTAACGTTTTTTAATTTTATCATATGAGTTGAATTTGAAGACCGGGAAGTAGTAATGGCGCACCATGGGAGGTGAGCCTACTGAGTTTGATTTTTTTTGAATTTTTTTCTCCAGATCTTGAAAGCCCGTAACTTTTTTCTGTTAGTTTTTGAGGATTCTAAAAATCTTCAACGGGGTTTCCCCTTTGAATTCGGACGTAACTTTTTTTTATTTTTTGTCGATTTTTTTTGAATTGGAAGCGGAGGGAGAAAATAGTAATGCGCACATTCTAACCCCCACGGTGCGCCATTACTATTTTGAATTTTGAATATGGATCTGGATCGCGATTTTTTTGCTCATTCTTTTTTTGCTCATTTTTTTGCATGATATTTTTCAAATTTGTACTCGTTTTTGGATCTTTACGTTTTTTGCCGAAGAGAGGAGCGGCCGAGGAGAGACCGTGAGGAGGAGAGGAGGGAGGAGGAGGAGGTCACGGAGAGGAGCTCGCCTACACGTCGGAGAGGAGCGGAGGAGGTCACCGGAGAGGAGGAGGAGGTCGGAAGAGGAGTCACAGCAGAGGGAAAACGGTGAAGGAGGAGGAGAGGAGCACGGAGGAGAGGAGGGATCACCGGAGAGGGGGAAGAGCCAGGAGGAGGAGGGAGGAGAAAAGGGAGGAGAAAACGAGGGAGGGGAGGACGAGGGAGGAGGAGGAGGCGCAGGAGAGGAGAGGAGGTCGCGGAGAGGAGAGGGAGGGAGGCCAACGGAGAGGAGGAGGAGGAGGTCGCCGGAGAGGAAGGGAGTAGGGGAGGTAGGTGGAGAGAGGAGGGAGATGGAGTGGAGGAGAGGGCGGAGATGGAGTGGAGGAGAGTGGAGTGGAGGAGAAAAATGAAGAGGTAAGGAGGAGAGGACCCCCACCCAGCAATATACGGCATAGTATGGCGCACCGTGGGCAGGTGCGCCATTCTATCTTTTTCTTTATTTTG
>CM022297.1:210030877-210044764 GCA_011799875.1 Thinopyrum elongatum | reverse complement strand
TTATTGTTTTGATTTATTTTGAATTTGAAGGCGGGAGATAGATAAGTTGGCGCACCTTGGGCTGGTGCGCATTACTAACTTTTTTTATTTTTTTATATAGTTTGAATTTTGAAAGCGGGAAGATAGTAATGGCGCACCATGGGCAGGTGCGCCATTACTGAGTTTGATTTTTTTTGAATTTTTTTGCTCTCCAGATCTTGAAAGCCCGTAACTTTTTTCTGTTAGGTTTTTGAGGATTCTAAAAATCGCTCAACGGGGTTTCCCCCTGTGAATTCGAACAACTTTTTTTATTAATTTTGTTGATTATTTTTGAATTTGGAAGCGGGGGAAAATAGTAATGGCGCACATTCTAACCCCCACGGTGCGCCATACTATTTGAATTTTGAATCGGATCTGGATCGCGATTTTTTGCCCTTTTTTTGTCATTTTTTTTTTTTGCTCTTTTTTTGCATGATATTTTTCAAATTTTTGTTCTCGTTTTTGGATCTCTATGTTCTTACCGGAGGGAGGCGAGGAGAGAAGTGAGGAGGAGAGAGAGGAGGAGGAGGAGGTCCACCGGAGAGGAGCTCGCACATCGTCGGAGGAGGAGGAGGAGAGGTCACCCGGAGAGGAGCTCAGCCTACATCGCCGGAGAGGAGGAAGAGGTCGCCGGAGAGGAGTTCAACGGAGAGGACGGGAAAAGTGAGGAGGTGTGAGGAAAAACCGGGAGGAGGTGGAGAGTAACGAAGAGAAGAGAGGAGGAGACTCACCGAAGAGGGAGGGAGGAGGAGATACACAGGAGAGGACGGTGAGGACAGAAGAAAACCGTGAGGGTAGGGGAGGAGACCGAGGGAGGAGGAGGTCGCCGGAGAGGAGGAGGAGGTCGCCGGAGAGGAGTGGGAGGAGGTCGCCGGAGAGGAGGAGGGGAGTTTGGTGGAGGAGAGGAGGGGAGATGGAGTGGAGGAGAGGAGGAGATGGAGTGGAGGAGAGGTGGAGTGGAGGAGAAAAATGAAGACGTAAGGAGGAGAGGACCCCGCCCAGCCATATATACGGCATAGTAATGGCGCACCGTGGGCAGGTGCGCCATTACTATCTTTTTCTTTATTTTTTTGATTTATTTTGAATTTTGAAGGCGGGAAGATAGTAATGGCGCACCTTGGGCAGGTGCGCCATTACTAACTTTTTTTTAATTTTTTTATATAGTTTGAATTTTGAAGGCGGGAAGATAGTAATGGCGCACCATGGGCAGGTGCGCCATTACTGAGTTTGATTTTTTTTGAATTTTTTTGCCTCTCCAGATCTTTAAAGCCCTGTAACTTTTTTCTGTTAGGTTTTTGAGGATTCTAAAAATCTTCAACGGGGTTTCCCCCTGTTGAATTCGGACCTAACTTTTTTTATTATTTTTTGTCAATTTTTTTTTGAATTTGGAAGCGGGAAAATAGTAATGGCGCACATTCTAACCCCCACAGTGCGCCATTACTATTTTGAATCTGGATCTAGATCACGATTTTTTTGCCCTTTTTTTTGCTCATTTTTTTTGCTTGTTTTTTTGCACGATATTTTTTCAAATTTTGTTCTTGTTTTTGGATCTTGGACGTTCTTTTGCCGGAGAGGAGGGCCGAGGAGAGACCGTGAGGAGGAGAGGAGGGAGGAGGAGGAGGTCACCGGAGAGGAGCTCGCCAACATCATCGGAGAGGAGGAGAAGGAGGTCACCGGAGAGGAGCTCGCCTACATCGCCGGAGAGGGGGAGGAGGTCGTCGGAGAGGAGTTCACTGGAGAGGAGGGAGGAGAAACCGTGAGGGGAGGGGAGGAGAGGAGGGAAGAGGAGGTCGCCGGAGAGGAGGAGGGGAGTATGGTGGAGGAGAGGAGGGGAGATGGAGTGGAGGAGAGGAGGAGATGGAGTGGAGGAGAGGTGGAGTGGAGGAGAAAAATGAAGAGGTAAGGAGGAGAGGACCCCGCCCAGCCATATATACGGCATAGTAATGGCGCACCGTGGGCAGGTGCGCCATTACTATCTTTTTCTTTATTTTTTTGATTTATTTTGAATTTTGAAGGTGGGAAGATAGTAATGGAGCACCTTGGGCAGGTGCGCCATTACTAACTTTTTTTACTTTTTTTATATAGTTTGAATTTTGAAGGCGGGAAGATAGTAATGGCGCACCATGGGCAGGTGCGCCATTACTGAGTTTGATTTTTTTTTTATTTTTTTGCCTCTCCAGATCTTGAAAGCCCCGTAACTTTTTTCTGTTAGGTTTTTGAGGATTCTAAAAATCTTAAACCGGGTTTCCCCCTGTTGAATTCGGACCTAACTTTTTCTATTATTTTTTGTCGATTTTTTTTTGAATTTGGAAGCGGGAAAATAGTAATGGCGCACATTCTAACCCCACGGTGCGCCATTACTATTTTGAATTTTTAATCTGGATCTAGATCACGATTTTTTTCCCTTTTTTTGCTCGTTTTTTGCACGATATTTTTTCAAATTTTGTTCTTGTTTTTCGATCTTGTACGTTCTTTTGCCGGAGAGGAGGGCCGAGGAGAGACCGTGAGGAGGACAGGAGGGAGGAGGAGGAGGTCACCGGAGAGGAGCTCGCCTACATCATCGGAGAGGAGGCTAAATCTTCAACGGGTTTCCCCCTGTTGAATTCGGACATAACTTTTTCATTATTTTTTGTCGATTTTTTTTGTGAATTTGGAAGCGGGAAATAGTATGCGCACATTCTAACCCCCACTGTGGCGCCATTACTTTTGAATTTTGAATCTTGATCTGATCGCGATTTTTTTGCATCATCTTTTTTTTTTGCTCATTTTTTTGCAACATATTTTTTTTTTCATTTTGTTCTCTTTTTTTGATCTGACGTTCTTTGCCGGAGAGAAGGGCCGAGGAGAGAAGAAATCGTGAGGAGGAGAGGAGGGGAGGAGAAGGTCACTGGAGAGGAAGCTCGACCTAACTCGTCGGAGGAGGTGGAGGAGGACGGCGGTCCTACCGGAGAGGAGAGAGTCGCCGAGAGGAGTTCACCGGAAGAGGGAGGAGAACCCGTGAGGGGAGGGGAGAGAGAGGAGGAGGAGCGCACCAGAGGAGGAGGGTAGATCACCGAGAGGAGTAGGAGGTCACCGGAGAGGAGGAGGAGCAACCGTGGTGGGGAGGAGAGAGGAGGAGAGTCCGCCGAGGAGATGAGGGTCGCCGGAGAGGAGGGGAGGAGGTCACCGGAGAGGAGAGGAGGAGCGCCGAGAGGAGGGTAGTATGGTGGAGGAGAGGGGGAAGATGGAGTGGAGGAGAGGAGTGAGGAGAGGTGGTGGAGTGAGAAAATGTAAGATGGTAGGAGAGGAACCCCCCCATCCATTACGGCATAGTAATGGCGCACCGTGGGCAGGTGCGCCATTACTATCTTTTTCTTATTTTTTGATTTATTTGAATTTGAAGGCGGGAAGATAGTATGGCGCACCTTGGGCAGGTGCGCCATTACTAACTTTTTTAATTTTTTTATATAGTTTGAATTTTGAAGCGGGAAGATAGTAATGGCGCACCATGGGCAGGTGCGCCATTACGAGTTTGATTTTTTTTGAATTTTTTTGCCTCTCCAATCTTGAAAGCCCCTAACTTTTTTCTGTTAGGTTTTTGAGGATTCTAAAAATCTTCAACGGGGTTTCCCCCTGTGAATTCGAACCTAACTTTTTTTATTATTTTTGTCGATTTTTTTTTGAATTTGGAGCGGGAAAATAGTAATGGCGCACATTCTAACCCCCACGGTGCGCCATTACTATTTTGAATTTTGAATCTGATCTGGATCGCGATTTTTTTGCCCTTTTTTTTGCTCATTTTTTTGCTCTTTTTTTGCTATTTTTTCAAATTTTGTTCTCGTTTTTGATCTTCTATGTCTTTACCGGAGAGGAGGCCGAGGAAGACCGTGAGGAGAGAGAGGAGGAAGAGTCACCGGAGAGGACTCGCCTACATCGTCGAAGAGGAGGAGGGTCACCGGAGAGGAGTCGCCTACATCGCCGGAGAGGAGGAGAGGTCGCCGGAGAGAGTTCACCGGAGGAGGAGAGGAAACCAGGGGGAAGGAGGAGGAGGCTCACCAAGAGAGGGAGGAGAGATCATCGGAGAGAGGGAGGGGAGCTCACCGGAGAGGAGGGAGGAGAAACGTGAGGGAGGGGAGGAAGAGGGAGGAGGAGGTCGCGGGAGGAGGAGGAGTCGCGGAGAGAGTGGGGGAGGTCGCCGGAGAGGAGGAGGGGAGTTGTGGAGGAGAGGAGGGAGATGGAGTGAGAGAGGAGGAGATGGAGTGGAGGAGAGGTGGAGTGGAGGAGAAAAATGAAGAGTAGGAGGAGAGGACCCCGCCCAGCCATATATACGCATAGTAATGGCCACCGTGGGGCAGGTGCGCCATTACTTCTTTTTCTTTATTTTTTTGATTTTTTGAATTTTGAAGGCGGGAAGTATAGTAAGGCGCACCTTGGGCAGGGTGCGCCTTACTACTTTTTTTAATTTTTTTATATAGTTTGAATTTTGAAGGCGGAAGATAGTAATGGGCGCACCATGGGCAGGTGCGCCATTATGAGTTTGATTTTTTTTGAATTTTTTTGCCTCTCAGATCTTAAAGCCCGTACTTTTTTCTGTTAGGTTTTTGAGGATTCTAAAAATCTTCAACGGGTTTCCCCTGTTGAATTCGGACCTAACTTTTTTATTATTTTTGTCATTTTTTTTGAATTTGGAAGCGGGAAAATAGTAATGGCGCACATTCTAACCCCCACAGTCGCCATTACATTTTATGATCTGGATCTGATCACGATTTTTTTGCCCTTTTTTGCTCATTTTTTTGCTCATGTTTTTTGCACATATTTTTTCAAATTTTTGTCTGTTTTTGGATCTTGACGTTTCTTTTGCCGAGAGGAGGGGGCCGAGGAGAGACCGTGAGGAGGAGAGGAGGGGGAAGGAGAGGTCACCGGAGAGGAGCTCGCCACATCTCGGAGAGGAGGAGGAGAGGAGGTCCACCGGAGAGGAGCTCCGCTACAATCGCCGGAGAGGAGGGAGGAAGGTCGCGGAGAGGATTCACTGGAGAGGAGGGAGAGAAACCGTGAGAGGGAGGGGGGAGAGGAGGGAAGAGGAGGATCGCCGGAGAGGAGGAGGGGAGTATGGGTGGAGGAGAGGAGGGAGATGGATGGAGGAGAGGAGGAGATGGAGTGGAGGAGAGGTGGAGTGGAGGAGAAAAAAGAAGAGGTAAGGAGGAGAGGACCCCGCCCAGCCATATATACGGCATAGTAATGGCGCAACCTGGGCAGGTGCGCCATTACTATCTTTTTCTTTATTTTTTGATTATTTTGAATTTTGAAGGCGGGAAGATAGTAATGGCGCACCTTGGGCAGGTGCGCATTACTAACTTTTTTTACTTTTTTTATATAGTTTGAATTTTGAAGGCGGGAAGATAGTAATGGCGCACCATGGGCAGGTGCGCCATTACTGAGTTTGATTTTTTTTTTTTTTTGCCTCTCCAGATCTTGAAAGCCCCGTAACTTTTTTCTGTTAGGTTTTTGAGGATTCTAAAAATCTCTAAACCGGGTTCCCCTGTTGAATTCGGACCTAACTTTTTCTATTATTTTTTGTCGATTTTTTTTGAATTTGGAAGCGGGAAAATAGTAATGGGCACATTCTAACCCCCACGTGCGCCATTACTATTTTGATTTTTAATCTGGATCTAGATCACGATTTTTTTTCCCTTTTTTTGCTCGTTTTTTTGCACGATATTTTTTCAAATTTTGTTCTTGTTTTTCGATCTTGTACGTTCTTTGCCGGAGAGGAGGGCCGAGGAGAGACCGTGGGAGGAAAAAGATGATCCACCTTTATGTATGTGAAGTAGGGGTCGCATGTGTCACTTTTGCCAAACAGACTCTTGACATGGTGATGTCTGTAGGATGCTCCGCATTATGTATAGCCACCTGCTCCTCTAAAACAACAACAAACATGCTCAAGAAACACCTGCTCACACCTCAAAAACCAAATACTGCTCGAGCTGCTGGGTCCCAGCTGTCGCCGCCGTCCTTGTGCAATTCTTGCATTTATTGGCTATCAGGTTGACAATGGTGTGGGACCGTGATGTCAAGAAACCAGAGGAAGCAATTTTTTTATAGTTGTACACAATAAGGAGGCACTTGCGTATGTAGGCTATGGCCCTGGGGGTCCCTATCTGTCATCCTCTCAAGTAAAGTCATCTCTCTATTCTCATGTTCTTGACCATGTTTGACAACGTGAGATGGCGGCGCCACGGCAGCGCAACAACCTCGAAGGATGACGAGAGGGCCTCATGGGCCTACTGATGGTCCGATGCAGCTCCCTGGCTGCTCATTCAGGAAGCCAGGATCATCGGGCCACATGTCCATGATGCATTGTCGTTCGCTTGTTCGCTGGTGATTCGTCCCTCTGCGAGCCAGTGCTCATTGAGGAAACGAAGTTTGTAGCACTGGTCCTCCTGCGCTTGTCGGAATGCTGATTCCGGCGGTGCTGGTAGCTCTTTCTCGCCATTGGGCGTCGAAGTGCAGCCCACCTGTCTATGGTGAACACGGCATGAACCGGCTTGGGCGGTGGCGCCGTCTCCTCGTCGGAAGCCCGTCCATCGTCTGTTTGTCGTTGCTGAGCTCGCGAGCTCTCTTGCGAGCCAGCATGTCCGGCTGCTGGACCAGACCGCTGCCAGCACAAGTCTGCCTGCCCTGGCCCACCCAGACCCCTTCCTCCCCCCCGCACACGCTTTCCACCTGAAACAGTCACGCCTCCGCGCGCCGTTTCCCAGTGCAGGCGACTGCTCTGCTTCAAACGACCAACATGTCGTTCGTCCATCCGTCTCCGCCCACATTAGATATACACGTTGCCGAGGCGGCTACTTCGATGCCACCCTCCGTCCCTCTGCTGCCCACCATTGCTATATAAAACTGTTGCGCCAGCCATAGCCGCAGTCATCTCGCCTCTGTTCCCTTTCTCCTCTCCACATTACTCTCCCACACTGGCTTCCTCGTGCTCCAACGTCTCTGGGACGGCGGACACGGACCAGAAGAAGGAGATGGTAGCCATTGCTGCCGACTGGCTGGCAGGCAGGCACCTAGAGGATGACGATGTCCCAATGAGACACGGTCGTTGATGACCCGCGCCAACCTCCTCCTCCGTGCCATCTCGTCCTTGCCGTTGCAGGTCACCATTACCATTGGTGAGGCCCACGCCCCTACATGGACATGGTGAGGAGAAGCATGAGGAGCAGTTCCAGGAGGCGCAGAATGACGCTGCCCTACAACCACCATGTCCTCAAGGACATGCTACTTCCGGTGCTTGCGTTGGTTTTTTCCTGAAGAAGGAAGGGTGATGCAGCAAAGTAGAGATAAGTATTTCCCTCAGTTGAGAACCAAGGTATGAATCAGTAGAGGTACAAGCAAGTCCACAATCTATGCACCTGCATAACAATCAAACACTTGCACCCAACGCGATATAAAGGGTTGTCAATCCCTCACGGTCATTGCAAAGGTGAGATCTGATAGAGATAGGTATATAACATTGACCAAAACGTAAAACAAAATAAAAGTAAATAAATTGCAGCAAGGTATTTTGGTATGTTTGGTATATAGATCTGAAATTATGATGGAAAATAGACCCGGGGGCCATACACGTTTCACTAGAGGCTTCTCTCTTGAAGCAAATAATACGGTGGGCGAACAAATTACTTGCCTAGCAATTGATAGAAAAGCGCAACGTTATGACATATCCAAGGCAATGATTATGCATATAGGCATCACTTCCGTGTCAAGTAGACCGACTCCTGCCTGCATCTACTACTATTACTCACACACGTCGACCGCTATCCAGCATGCTCTAGAGTATAGTTCATAAAAGAACGGAGTAATGCCTTGAGTAAGATACATGATGTAGAGGGATAACTCAAGCAATATATGAAAACACATCTTTTTATCCTGATGGCAACAATACAATAACGAGCTCACTACCCTACTATGTCACTGGGTGAGGACAACCGCAAGATTGAACCCAACTAAGCACCTCTCCCATTGCAAGAAATACCAAACCTAGTTGGCCAAACCAAACGCTTAATTCGAAGAGAAATACAAAGATATCAAATCATGGCATATAAGAATTCAGAGAAGATTCAAATAATATTCATAGATAATCTAATCATAATCCACAATTCATCGGATCTCAACAAACACACACCGCAAAAGAATATTACATCGGATAGAACTCCAAGAACATCGAGGAGAACATGGTATTGAGAATCAAAGAGAGAGAAGAACCCATCTACTACTAGCTATGGACCCGTAGGTCTGAGGTAAACTATCACTCACGCTTCATCGGAGGGCATAGGGTTGGAGTGTACATGCCCTCCGTGATCGAATCCCCCTCCGCAGATTGCCGGAAAAGCCCCAAGATGGGATCTCATGGAAACAGAAGGGTTTCGGCGGTGGAAAGTATTTTCGTGGCTCTCTCCTAGGGTTTTGGAATATATGTGAAATTATAGGACGAAGAAGTAGGTCGGGTGACTCCCGAGGGGCCACAAGCCAGGGCCCCCCCTAGGGCGGCGCCCCTACGGCTTGCCGTCTCCTCGTGGGTCTTCTAACTTCGACTCCAAGCCTCGTTGTCTTCTGGTCCAAGAAAAATCATCATAAAGTTTTATTCCGTTTGGACTTCCGTTTGATATTCCTTTTCTGTGAAACTCAAAAAAAAGGAAAAATCAGGAACTGGCACTGGGCTCTAGGTTTACTAGGTTAGGCCCAAAATAATATAAAATAGCATAATATGCATAAACACATCCAAAAAAGATAATATAAAGCATGGAACAATCAAAAATTATTGATACATTGGAGACGTATCAAGCATCCCCAAGCTTATTCCTGCCGTCCTCGAGTAGGTAAATGATAAAAACAGAAATTTGATGTGGAATGCTACCACTAACCTATTATCCTTGTAATTTCTTATTGTGGCCTGAATGTTTAGATCCATAAGATACAAAACAAAAGTATAATATTGACATAAAAACAATAATACTTCAAGCATACATAAAAGGCAATCATGTCTTCTCAAAATAACATGGCCAAAGAAAGTTATCCCTACAAAATCATATAGTCTGGCTATGCTCCATCTTCATCACACAAAGTATTAATCATGCACAACCCCGATGACAAGCCATGCAATTGTTTCATACTTTGATGTTCTCAAACTTTTTTAACTTCACGCAATACATGAGCGTGAGCCATGGATATAGCACTATAGGTTGGAATAGAATATGGTGTTTGTGGAGAAGAGAAAAGAGGAGATAGTCTCATACAACTAGGCGTATCAACGGGCTATGGAGATTGCCCTTAATAAATCATTGTGAGTAAGTAGGGATTGCCATGCAACGGATGCACTAGAGCTATAGTGTATGAAAGCTCAAAAAGAAACTAAGTGGGTGTGCATCCAACTCGTTTGCTCATGAAGACCTAGGGCATTTTGAGGAAGCCCATCATTGAATATACAAGCCAAGTTATATAACGAAAATTCCCACTAGTATATGAAAGTGACAAATAGAGACTCTCTATCATAAGATCATGGTGCTACTTTGAAGCACAAGTGTGGAAAAATGATAGTAGCATTGCCCTTCTCTCTTTTCTCTCATTTTTTTTATTTGGGCTCTTTGGCCTCTCTTTTTTCTTTTTTTTCTTTTCTCTCTTTTTTTTTATGTTTTTTTGCTTCATCCGGAGTCTCATCCCGACTTGTGGGGAAATCATAGTCTCCATCACCCTTTCCTCACATGGGACATGCTCTAATAATGATGATCATCACACTTTTATTTACTTACAACTCAAGAATTACAACTCGATACTTAGAACAAAATATGACTCTATATGAATGCCTCCGGCGGTGTACCGATGTTGCATGATCAAGAGAGACATGTATAAAAAATATGAAAGGTGTCTTTGCCACAAATACGATGTCACCTACATGATCATGCAAAGCAAATATGACAATGATGAAGCGTGTCATAATAAACGAACGGTGGAAGTTGCATGGCAATATATCTCGGAATGGCTATGGAAATGCCATAATAGGTAGGTATGGTGGCTGTTTTGGAGGAAGGGTATATGGTGGTGTTGTGCACCGGGAAAGTTGCGCGGTACAAGAGAGGCTAGCAATGGTGGAAGGGTAGAGGTGATATAATCCATGGACTCAACATTAGTCATAAAAAAACTCACATACTTATTGCAAAGTCTATTAGCTATCAAAACAGTACTACACGCATGCTCCTGGGGGATAGATTGGTAGGAAAAGACCATCGCTCGTCCCCGACCGCCACTCATAGGAAGACAATCATATAAACATGCTCCGACTTCATCACATAACGGTTCACCATACTGCATGCTACGGAATCACAAACTTTAACACAAGTATTTATACCAATCCACAATTACTCACTAGCATGAATCTAATATCACCATCTTTATATCTCAAAACAATGATAAGGAATCAAACTTCACATAGTATTCATGAATACTATGTGAAGTTTGATTCCTATGATTGTTTTGAGATATAAAGATGGTGATATTAATGGCGCACCATGTATGTGGTGCCCACTGCTATATAGCAGTGGCGCACCAGATATAGGTACGCCATTAATGCCATATACTAATGGCGCACCACACCCACGGTGCCCACACTAACATTTTTTTTCAAAACTAGTAATGGTGCACCAGGGGAAAGTGCTCCATTACTAGTTTTAACTAGTAATGGCGCACCACACCCTCTGGGTGCCACACTAACAAATTTTTTTTTATTTTTTTTAAAACTTGTAATGGTGCACCTGGGGATAGTGCGCCATTACTAGTTTTAACTAGTAAGGCACATCAAGCACCACGGACGTCGCCACTCTAACAATTTTTTTTTCAAAACTAGTAATGGCGCACCAACACCAGGGTGCGCCATTATTAACCCTGCTTATCATGGCGCACTTTGTAAAGGTGCGCCATTACTAACTTTCGTGAGGTGGCCAAAAAATTCACCAAATGCACACCCCCCTCTGTGGACCGCCTTTTCAGTTTCAAAAAAAATGATGGAAATGTCAAAAAATAAAAGAAAATAAGATTCCCATGTGATATGTGGTCTAGTTTTTAGCAAAATTTACAAACATGAATTTTCGACTTTTTTGCAAAATCTCTCGGGAATTTGTAAAATGGGCATAACTTTTGCATACGAATCCATATAAAAAAGTTTTTTAACGAAAAATCATCTACTCGAAAAGTTAGGTCCGAAATCAACGGGGAACCCGTTGAAGATTTTTAGAATCCTCAAAAACCTAACAGAAAAAAGTTTACGGGGCTTTCAAGATCTGGAGGATGCTAAAAATTCAAAAAAATCACTCAGTAATGGCGCACGCCCATGGTGCGCCATTACTATCTTCCCCCCTTCAAAATTCAAACTATATAAAAAATTAAAAAAGTTAGTAATGGCGCACCTGCCCAAGGTGCGCCATTACTATCTTCCGCGCCTTCAAAATTCAAAAATAATCAAAAAAATAAAGAAAAAGATAGTAATGGCGCACCTGCCCACGGTGCGCCATTACTATGCCATAATATGGCTGGGCGGGGTCCTTCCTCCTACCTCTCCTCTTATTTTTCTCCTCCACTCCACCTCTCCTCCACTCCATCTGCTCCTCTCCTCCACTCCATCTCCCCTCCTCTCCTCCACCATACTCCCTTCTCCTCTCCGGCGACCTCCTTCTCCTCCTCTCCGGTGGCCTCCTCCCACTCCTCTCCGCGACCTCCTCCTCCTCTCCGGCGCCTCCTCCTCCCTCCTCTCCCCCCTCCCTCATGGTTTCTCCTCCCTCCTCTCATTGAACTCCTCTCCGCGACCTCCTCCTCCTCTCCGGCGCTGTAGGCGAGCTCCTCTCCGGTGACCTCCTCCTCCTCCTCTCCGACATGTAGGCGAGCTCCTCTCCTCTCGTGACCTCCTCCTCCTCCCTCCTCTCCCCTCACGGTCTCTCCTCGCCCTCCTCTTCGGCAAAAGAACGTATAGATCCAAAAACGAGTACAAAATTTGAAAAATATCATGCAAAAAAAATGAGCAAAAAATGAGCAAATAAAAGGCAAAAAAATCGCGATCCGATCCATATTCAAAATTCAAAATAGTAATGGCGCACCGTGGGGTTAGAATGTGCGCCATTATATTTTCTCCCCCGCTTCCAATTCAAAAAAATCGACAAAATAATAAAAAAAGTTACGTCCGAATTCAACAGGGAAAACCCCGTTGAAGATTTTTAGATCCTCAAAAACCTAACAGAAAAAAAGTTACGGGGCTTTCAAAGATCTGGAGAGGCAAAAAATTCAAAAAAAATCAAACTCAGTAATGCGCGCACCTGCCCATGGTGCGCCATTACTATCTTCCGGTCTTCAATTCAACTATATATAAAAAATTAAAAAACGTTGTAATGGCGCACCTGCCCAGGTGCGCCATTACTATCTTCCCGCCTTCAAACAAAATACATAAAAAAAATAAGAAAATAGTATATGGCGCACCTGCCACGGTGCGCCATTACATGCCGTATATATGGCTGGGCGGGGTCCTCTCCTCCTTACCCTTCATTTTTCTCCTCCATCTCCACCTCTCCTCCACTGCATCTGCTCCTCTCCTCCACTCCATCTCCCCTCCTCTCCTCCACCATACTCCCCTCCTCCTCTCCGACGAGCTCCTCCTCCTCCTCTCGGTGACCTCCTCCCACTCCTCTCCGGCACCTCCTCCTTCTCTCCGACGACCTCCTCCTCCCTCCTCTCCTCCCCTCCCCTCACGGTTTCTCCTCCTCCCCCTCTCCGTGAAATCCTCTCCTCCGGCGACCTCCCTCCTCTCCTCCGGTGATGTAGGCGAGCTCCTCTTCGGTGACCTCCTCCTCCTCCTCTCCGACGATGTAGGCGAGCTCCTCTCCGGTAACCTCCTTCTCCTCCCTCCTCTCCTCCTGCACTCTCTTGGCCCTCCTCTCGGCAAAAAACGTCAAGATCCAAAACGAGAACAAATTTTTAAAAAATATCGTGCAAAAAATGAGCAAAAAGGGCAAAAAAAATCGCGATCCAGATCCAGATTCAAAATTCAAAATATAATGGCGGCATCGTGGGTGTTTAGAATGTGCGCCATTACTATTTCCCCCCGCTTCCAATTCAACAAAAAAAATTGACAAAAAATAATAAAAAAAGTTAGGTCCGAATTCAACAGGGGGAAACCCCGTTGAAGATTTTAGAATCCTCAAAAACCTAACAGAAAAAAAGTTACGGGCTTTCAAGATTTGGAGAGGCAAAAAATTAAAAAAAATCAAACTTAAGTATGGCGCACCTGCCCATGGTGCGCCATTACTATCTTCCCGCCTTCAAATTCAAAATATAAAAAAAATTAAAAAAAGTTAGTAATGGCGCACCTGCCCAAGTGCGCCATTACTATCTTCCCGCCTTCAAATTTCAAAAAATCAAAAAAAATAGTAATGGCACACCTTCCCACGGTGCGCCATTACTATGCCGTATATATGGCTGGCGGGTCCTCTCCTCCTTACCTCTTCATTTTCTCCTCCACTCCACCTCTCCTCCACTCCATCTCCTCCTCTCCTCCACTCCATCTCCCCTCCTCTCCTCCACCATACTCCCCTCCTCCTCGCGGCTACCTCCTCCTCCTCTCTGGTACCTCCTCCCGACCCTCCTCTCCGGCGACCTCCTCTCCCTCCTCTCCTCCCCTACCCTCATGGTTTCTCCTTCCCTCCCTCCTCTCTGGTGACTCCTCCACTCCTCTCCGGCGACCTCCTCCTCCTCTCCGGCGATGTAGGCGAGCTCCTCTCCGGTGACCTCCTCCTCCTCCCTCCGATGATGTAGGCGAGCTCCTCTCGTTGACCTCCTCCTCCTCCCTCCTGTCCTCCT